>BROG01000034.1:2190000-2320058 GCA_030159075.1 Atrina japonica
AGCTCCAGTTTAAAACAGATATGTATTTTATCAATAGAAAGTGGTATAATACAAGCCCAAATAATAAATCCAAATGTATAGCTAAATCCGTCTAAGAGTAACCACTATGATGATTATATTAGCTTTAGAAGAATTTAGAATTTAAATCAGTGCGAAGTATTACTTTAGTATAAGATTATCAGCTGGTACCGAAATACACTTTTTGAAATCTTTTAAGAATAATTGATATATGTGCTGTAATTGTTAATTCACCGATCAGTTACAATAACAGATCATCGCTTAATTGTCTATCTCAGACAAATGCTGATCGATACTACAGAGAAACTGATCAATGGATAATTAGATTGAGTAAAGGTAAAATGCAGGAAGATGAATTACTTACTGAATGAAGGGAAATAAATGATATATCTTATTCACGTAGTGAATCAATTGTCGTGGTTGTAATCCAATTGCCTGTTGCGTAGTTACTTGACAACTTGAAAGTATTTAATTCTTTTTCATAAATTGTCATGGGTACTGTCAAAATTGATTTTTTCCCTTGAACTTGTTTTTAAATAACTTGATTATTTAACTTACATATATATATATATATATATATATATATATATATATATATATATATATATATATATATATATATATATATATATATATATATATATATATATATATAAAATCATTATATTATTTTAATTCAACCAATCAAGCTATGTATGATATAAAATGCTGATATGATTTTTGTATGGGTTAAATATACAAACTGTAGCTAAATCTCAAATCATCTTAGATGTTATACCTCTTATTCAACCTAATAATAGCCGAGTTTTTGACAAGTTGCTCGCCATATGCACTTTTTGAGGCCATTCGATTGTGACGTCATAACCACACATATTTGAATTGATTGGCCTGTGACGTCATATTGAAAACGTTTGCCAAAAGGTGCCGTGTAGGACATTTTGCGAATTGTCAATTATTGATGAAATTGGTAAAACCATGCATCAAATGAAATTTTTCAGGATATAGAAGTATTTTATGACAGAAATATTGAGAAACAGAATTTCTTGAAACCATGTGAAAAGCATTTACATACATCGATCTCATACAAAGTATAAGGAACATTATTTTATACAGACATACTTAGATGATGATTTGATTTCTCGTTAATTCAAGTTTTGATTTTGATTTGATTTTTTGTTTTAAGCCATACTCAACAATCTTTCAGTCATATGATGGCGTCCAGTTTTTATTGGTGGAGAGAAACCTCGGTTACCCGGGTAAAGACCACCGACCTTCCGCAAGAAAACTGGCAAACTTTCCCACTTAATTCGAAATTATCCTAGCGGGATTCGAACTAGAGGTAAGAGGCCTTGTGATTTAAAGCGCAATGCTCTAACCACTCAGCCACAGAGGCCCCCGTTAATTCAAGTGAAGTTTAATGGTAAAAATGTAGATTTGAAATTACTTCAAGTGAAAAGAGAGTCAAAAGTAATTGATGATATTTAGAAAAGATTTCAGAATTGACAAATGGGATCTCACACACATTGGTTGTAATATGAATTATTTATATTAATTTTCTATACTACCTTTCATTCATAAACTGAAGGATAAATGGACGATCGTTATATGATTTTGTATGCAAAGTATCATTGCTTGCTGAAATAAACATTATGTGTATGAATATATTAAAACAATGAAATCGTTTATCTGATAAGAAATTGTCATATATCATAGTCAAACAATACCATATCATGTTTTTGAAACAAAAAATACAAACAATACGTATTCCGTATAATATTTTGTTTATAAAAATGTAATATCCTACGTAGAACAACCATTTCATATACACCAACCGCCTACGTAGAACAACCCTTACATATACACCAACTGCCCGAGTATTTGGTTATTTTTGGCTTTGTATCATACCATTCTTTGTTTTGGAACTCTACAGTCTATTTCAAATTTGAGCTCAACATATTATAAACCTTATACCAAAGTTATAATGCTCAAGACGATCGTTTCTGTCAACTGATGAAGTCTTATTGATAGAAATGATCGTTTTGAGCATTTTTTCTGGCCTTTTCATTTGCAAAACAATAACTATTGGTATTATCTTGATAAAACGTTTGATAAAACAATCAAAGTATTCCATTAAAGGAGTTGGAACGATTCTAGCTTTGTGCTTATTTTCTATCTCCACCAATGGTATACGTTAACTGTATACGTAGAAGGCGAAAGACGTTTGGAGGGAGGTATAGAACCTGCTACATATAATAATAATGATAACGTCAGCCGTTTGTAGAATTTCAAAGATTCTGAGTGTATGATTATATTCTATTCATTTTTTGTGCTCCCAGCAAAATATCTAACTTGTCTTAGTATAGAGATTCAAAATCACAACCTCCCAGCATCGTATTTTAACCTATATCCGTGATTTTCGTAACAAGGAACAAAATAATATTGAGGCATTTCATTTTGCAAATGATGAAACGGCAAACAACGGTTTTGTTATGGAAATGACAATATATTCAAGCGGCGTTTAAAACGCACAAATAACCACCTAGAAACCTCGAGTGCCGTCTACCGAAGAAATATAAGTGAAAACGTTCAATACAAAATATCCAGTTTTGCCAAAGTTTAATCTATGTCATAATAAAGTGAACCATATTGTATTCTTATTTAATAATTTTTAGTTTATTCCCTATAGTCCGAAATCAAGTTTCATAATTTGATAATCAAATTTGTAATAGGGACGCTGTTTTCTTCTGGACACCTGATCCCATCCCGTTTGGGAATTGCAATTGTTCTTCATGTTGAGACCGTATCTTTGATATCGAATTTGCTGCATATTTTTGTTCTAACGGCCTTGGAGTTTCGATTCTCCATTGGTAGTTCTACATCCTCTTTCTTCTCTCATACAATATTTTCTACATACTTCAATTTTAATTTGATACCACTACAAACAAGCCCGTTTAGCATATTAAAACAAAACCAGAAAAGTTTCAATCATTTCCATATGTATGAATGAACAAAATACTATACCTGTTAAATCACAGAAATCCGTGTAAATGAAGCTCCTTTACAAATACGAGGATTGTCCACGTAAATGACTCTATTTATATTGCCATTTCATTATTTATCACATGTTAATTTAATGACCAATCAATCTTGCATACGAATCACAGTACAGCTATTGAGGACATGTGCATAGCGACTGATCGATTAAATGTGACCTTAATTTATCCATGGGGAAAATATTGGTCATCACTCGCTAATTTATTACCCACAATCACGCAATTTCTTCATACTTGTCGTTTTTGACTAGTTTATAACAAAATATAGACCATGGTTGTTTGTGGAGTCTAAAAATAAAGATAATGGCAATTATACTAAAAATAGTAATAATAATGATGGTAATAATAATACATCTAGTAATGAAATTAATAATTATTGCAATGATGATGATGATGATGATGATGATGATGGCCACCTTCTTCATCATAATGACAAGATGATTATATATTACTAGACGTTACAGTAACAGTATTGATAGAAGTAGAAAGAGTTATTTAGTAAAAGTAATAGGAGTAGCAGTAACAGTAGTAGTATGATACTAGTAGTAATATAAAAATCTGAGATACTAAAGTATAAATCTTTATGATGTCCAGAATATAGGTAGAAATCTGTTTAAAAATGGACAAACACGGATGGTTGGAAATCAAGAAGTGGGATCAGGTACCATAGAGGAGTAAACATCCCCTGTCGACTGGTCACACCTGCCATGAGTCCACAGTCAAACTAAAATAAAACACGTGAGGAACAAATCCTCGTCACAATTGGCATAAACGTCCAACAATCGCCACAGACAAGTAACTGAACATTTGACTTAGTGAAACAAGACTGTTATATCGACCGTAAAATTTGCGGAACGTTGACATATAAAAATCTCAGATACCAAAGTATAAATCAATAGAATGTCCAGGAGATAGATACAAATCCGGTAAAAATGGACAAACACGGACCTCTGGAAACCAAGAGGTGGGATCAGGTGCCATGGAGGAGTAAACATCCCCTGTCGACCGGTCACACCCGCTGTGAGTCCACAGTCAAGTCCAATGAAATACGTGAGGAGTGTATCCTCGTCACAATTGGTACAGACGTCTCAACAACCGCCAACGAAAAGGCAACTCAACATTTCACTTAGTGAAACAGAGTAATCGCAAACAAGACTACTATACCGACCGTAAAATTTGCGGAACGTTGACATTAAACGCGGGTTTCGATATCTCTGTGTCAATAATTTGTGAGTTAGTAGTTTACCTCTGTATATGAAATCTTCATATGTTGTACACACCCTGGTATATCGGATCATTTGTGAAATATAAACTCCATATGCGGGTGACTGAGGGATATTACTACTTAAATGAGAAAAAGGTAAATCCAAAATCGTTGCGTTTGTCGTATAGCATAGTTCTTAATTTCCCGTCCGTGTCTATATTAAGTAACATGTCCAAGTATAAAGGGTGTGTAATTGATTCTGTTGTATCTTTAATTTCTAGTTCCCTGGGACATATCGCACTGACATATGTATGAAAGTTGTCATTATTAATGTACAAAGCGTCGTCGATGTATCTAAATGTCAAATTAAAGGACACCGCTAGTTTTGTCTTCTTTTGATTCAGCAGTTTCTGAATGAAATCTAATGCGTATTAATAAATGAACAGGTCAGCCAAAAAAGGAACACAATTGGTTCAGATAGGAATGCCGACAGTTT
Organism: Atrina japonica; assembly: GCA_030159075.1. Classification (NCBI taxonomy): domain Eukaryota; kingdom Metazoa; phylum Mollusca; class Bivalvia; order Pterioida; family Pinnidae; genus Atrina; species Atrina japonica. The sequence goes on from BROG01000034.1 coordinate 2,194,772, forward strand.
GTTGAAAGATCACGTCTCCGAACATTACAAGTATATTGTCTATTAGTAATTCATCACCTTCAGTGTATCTATGTGTAGGACCAGAGTAATTTGGAGAAAATGAGTATCATGATAACCAATAACTAGATATTTAAATTTTCGGTACAACCTTTAGTGAAAAACCAGTTCTCTATCATTCTAAAAAGTATCTCTTTTAATTTTTTTATGTGGAATTGTTGTGTAAAGAGTAGAGATGTCGTTTGTTTTGATACTGTGAATCCGATTCAAATTGTGTGCCTTTAAATTTTCTAAAAGTTGTTTAGAATTTTTTAGTACCCACATCCGATTTACACCGCTTCTGGAATAAACAATTGTACAGTACTGCTGAAGTTTCTCCTTAACGGCTGTTAGTAACTTGGTAAGGAGTAAAATTAGGGGTTTGGTAGAACATGTGCTGGATCTTCTGCTTATAAAGAGTTTTGTGAAGTTTAGGTATCCCATATAAATATAGTAGCTCATATTCAGTATCGGTTGTAGGTACATCAAAAGAACGTGGGCTGCGTGTGTATGTAGGATTTCAAGAATTCGTATTAAACCCTAGTTCTTCTAATAAACAGTTATAATAATGTGCCTTACAAATAAAAAATATATATATTATTTGAGGCTTTGTCTGCAGGGACAGTACATATTGGTCATGTTATCTGTCCAGCTCGGTTACCAATTCTGGATCACTAAATACAGAGGGATGGCGTGTTTTCATAGCTCCTTCAAATTTTCAAATACGATATTTTATCAACCATCGTACAGCTTTAAGCCGTTCAGACAAAGTGTCTGGTTCCATGTCTTAATGTTTGGTCCATCGTCTGGCATAATCCTTGACATAATTCATAACTAAACTGAAATTCTGTTGACAAAGTAAAGGAACGAACTTTGCGGTATTTTGGACCTTTTAAAATAAGATATTTTTTCAAAAAACAGAAACGTCGCCTGTAATGACATCCCCGATAGGATTATGTTTAAAGGGAGTTTATGCACATGAACACATGACGGTGTTATGTAGAAGATGGTTGATGTCTAGGCACTGCAAAACCCGTTTGTAATTGAGAAGCTTGGATGCGACGTTGTGTGTATAGCTATATGAAGTGCAAGGCGTGGTCTTCAATTTAGAATTTAGAATATGGCGAAACACAATACAAAATCTTTTGTGATATAGAACATTGCTTATGCTTAAAGCGTCTATACCTTTATTTGTAAATTTAAGTTTATGGAAAAGACGCTTCTTTCATAACAGTCATCGTTTGTAACACGTGCAGGCTTGACCAGTCTGTGATAAGCGATGTCCATTATAACGAAGTTCAGTATGTTATTCTGGGGTTGAAGAATCCGTGTAGGGGTGTATTCTTGCTTTCTGCAAAAGTTCATTAAGAAGTGTAAAAGGAATAGAATAAAGTTTGCTGCGAATGTGACGAAGACCAAATTTTTTTGTTAACGCAAGGTAAGAGATGAAAAAGTGACATCATGTATTTTGGGTCTGTTGTATGAACGATGTCCGTATGTTACGTATTACATTAGAATTAAAAAGTTGCTTTTGCTGTGATAATTGTAATTTACAATGCTTTGTATTAGCAGAACCTCGATAACCTTGACAGAAGCAACAGTAGTAGTTGTATTAATAATAACAGCAGCAGCAGAGATAGTAATAGTAGTAGTAGCAGTAGTAGTAGTGTTAGCATTATCATCATCAGCAGCAGCAGCAGCAGCAGCAATAGTAGTGGTAGTTGTAGTAGTAGTAGTAGTAGTAGTAGTAGTAGTAGTAGTAGTAGTAGTTGTAGTAGTAGTAGTAGTAGTAGTAGTAGTAGTAGAAGTAGTAGTAGTAGTAGTAGTAGTAGTAGTAGTTCATAAGAGATAAGTTCAAAGTTTAGGTCAAATTTCTGACACTTCACCTTTTCTTTTATTGATATGTTCTTAGTGCGATGTAAAACAATGATAAACAAATAAATGTATAGGTTAGGGTATAAATATGGATGTAAGAATGCCAACAGATATATTAATCAACTGACCAATTAAGTTAATGAGCTAGTACGTAAATTATAGGTAGTGTAGGCGTTATAGGCCTATACCTTTCTAAATATATCATATTTATACCTTCCATTTCTCATTTACACGACTTACTAGTATGTGTAGCTAAGGTGGTAGTCGAGATAGTTCTGATTCAGACAAGTCATACGTATAATGAAAATGACTCATTCATGTAATCAAAGTTGATGTATGATTGAAAATATGTCTGGAATACTATATGAACATTTTAAAGGCGTTTTGATGAAATGTTTGACAAATTCCAGCTTTAATTTTCGATCGACCTTGTCAACTGGGTTCGACAAAAATATTGTGAATGTTCGTTTTTTCTTTGTGTACATTAATTGCACTTTTTTGTTCTATTTATAAAACCCTTATCACATCCATTAATTTTTTGTCATCAAATTCGGTAAATCAAACATAAATGTATGTGTCTTTGTCTAACTACGACGTTTTGGTGTCAATCTGCATCTTTAATATCACCCCATTAAATACAAATCATGATTGTGTAAACAAAAAACCCGGTACCCTCTTAAAACATCAACAACTTAAAACTAGCAATGTTCGTATTTCATTTATTTTTCCAAATATTTTAAAGCACAAAATGATTGTCATTCATATCCATGATGTAACATCTGTGGCAAAGAAACAAAACTTGAAATAGATTTGAAAATATTTATTTATAAAAATATCAAAATTCCATCTTCTCGGAGGCATTTATCGCATATGCAATCCAGTTTCCCGATGCAATATAGCTTTTCATTGTGACAGATTCCTGCAAAAATACATAAAAAAATTAGTTATAGGAGTTGTTTGTATATATATCCATTGATAAATCAAAGAAACATTAGCTGTATTTTTTTTTAATTCTTTCAATTTTCACTGCTTAGATTGGTATATAATAACAAAAAAGAGATAAACACAGGTATAAAAATTTTAATATTCCTATGTACATTGTATTTTGTGAAAATTGCTGGAGAAACCCAGTTTGGCAGTTATCCTCTCGCACTTTGACTAATTCAACCTTTATACTTGTATATGCATAACACACTGGAACTGACCTTATTTTCACAAAATATATAGAAATATAAGATTTTTATGCCGGAATATAGGTCTTATTTGATATTGTATGCCAAGTATAAGTAGTAAAAGTAGAAAAAATCAAAATCATTTTTTTTTTGGTGAACACAGCTAATGCCCCCTTGAAGTTTTTACATTTTACTGTTGTTTTACATCACATTTACTCACTGTATAAGGTGAAAATATTACATTAGATACCACGTCTTTCTAATAAAGGATTTCTTAATTTGAATGTAAAATTCAAGCTTTTGTATAGTCACTGACAAAATTCATTCATCTTATATAGATACTGATAAAGTTCCTGTAATATATACATGGTCGTAACGTAGTTCAATTAAATTGCATATTTGAAATAAAACTTGGGGTTGAGCTTTGCGCTTCAAACCATGAAGTCTTTAACCATACGTCAGTTCAAGACCCTAATACCTAAGCTGATTTTGTGAGAAATTTTGCCACTTTATTTGCGGATGAAATGTGAGGTGGTCTTGTAAGTGAGGTAGTCTTTAGGCAAGATTCCATTGTATTTCACGGACTAGTTCTAATGTAATTCTGTAGTATATAAATTCGTGTTCAAGGGTATCCATCACAGACTGGGTGTGTTAACTGACTAGTTAACTGAAAAATTTTTGTGTGTAGCGCAAATACTACTTGATAAATCAATCAATGCATCAACAGAATTAAATGTTTTTCTCGAATTTCCCCTTATTGATGGAGAATATTTAAGTTCTCCATTCATATTAGTGATTTTAATTTGTAAAATTATTTCATTTTATTGATCGGACAAAATATATGTCAAAGCAAAGGTGGCTTTTAAATAACTCTCATCGCATTGGGTAGTCATTAATACAGATAAAAATTTGTGGCACCTATTGCTGTTGACGTCTTTATATTAGTACAAAGATTTCAGGCCAAAACAATAATACAGTGACACAAGGCCAAAACAATAATACAGTGACACAAGGCCAAAACAATAATACAGGGACACAAGGCCAAAACAATAATACAGTGACATGGTATGGAACGATATTTTAAAGGCAGTTTGTGTATGTCGACTAACCATTATTTCAGTCATCATATATATATGGAAGTATTCCAGCTCCCCCACGTCTCATCGCATTATAACGTGCCATATCTCTTTCATATTCTAGCTGATCTTCGGCTCTGTCCATTTGTTCTTCCATCATTTTATATTCATAGTAACTTCTCACGGGGTCAACTCCAGTGTTTCTACCAGCGTTTCTACCCGTGTTTCTAGTATGACCTCTGAAATTTTGACGGACTTGAGCGGAACGACCACGCCATTGTCTACCAGTGGATTCCCCCAGCAGAATACTAACCAACACCAAGATAATAAGTGCTCGGAAATCCATAGTAAAGGTTATCTAATTTCCAAAAATAAAAATAATAAAACAATAATGTAAGTAATAGATGATAGTTTGGATGATATTTCAATAACATTTTATTGCACAGACCACATCGGTATAACGTGACAATTATTGCTCAATTAAATGGTTAAGCCATCCATATAAGACAGCTTTTCACGCGCGCGCGTGTGTGAGAGTTAAATTTGCTTGGCATCTTTAGAGTAAATAATCTAAAAATATCGGTCTTTTGTGCATAGGTTGAATTTTGTGTCTATATCAAATATGAGAAATTCTATGGTACTGACAATTACGCAGTGTCGAACTATATCTACCAAACTTTTATATATAAGCAATATTGTAGAATGAAAGACATGGGTCCTACTAAATATTTGTCTATGGAAACGCATACAGTTCTTTTTTCTTGAATACGTATTTTATTTGAGTGAATAAATTTTATAAATTCAAACTATCGAATTGTATCGAATTTCATTTGCGTGCATGGTCACTACAAGTAAATCTCGTTAAAACTATCATTTTAAACAGTGAAGTCAATACAATGTTAAAGTATCAAAAACTACTAGAAGGTATACTAATAGATATTGGGAAAAAAAATTATAGACATAATTGTCAATCAATGTTGAAATGATATTGCAATATCAGATCTATTTCCTAGATATGCATCTTCATCCATTGATCAGAATTACTACTAATTTTTAAAAAGATATTTGAAGGAATGATAGATGAATTTAATATCGCTATTACATCGGGTATAAAGAATGGTTCATGATTTTATGGTTCAATGATGGTCAGTAGCAAAAACTAGACGGCAATGGTGGATAATCCAATAGACCCTTTCACTATAACTGCGGTCCTGTAACTTTAGAAAACTTCCAGGAAAATGACGTCAAGAAAAAATCAGTTACTAAAACGATGTCCATGATTTTGCGGGTATCTGTATCATTTTGGCCCTCAAAGTCACAGGACCACAGTCAATGTGAAAGGGTCTATACAAAATTCTGTGTACAGTGGCAATTGAAGACATTCATCTCTCGACAAAATAAAATAATTATTACGTTTATTATTGACTGTCCATGAGAATATGTCGGGTATGTATCCATGGACTGTCAGAAACAAACCCATTAACTAATAATTTGTGTATATTAGCTAAGGTATTATATCTTCTTTATATGTCACCAACTTTTAAATGATGACCACTTGTTGGTATATTTTAGCCAATACATATTTAACTTTCATTACCACATAATAATAAATCTGTTGTATTATGACCACATTTTTGCTACATGTCCAACAGAACTGTTTACATATAAAATACAAACCTAGATTTGAAAATAAAGGAACACACATACACACACACACATATATAATATATATATATATATATATATATATATATATATATATATATATATATATATATATATATATATATATATATATATATATATATATATATATGTTACAATTATATTTAAACTGTAAAGAGTCATTAACATTAATTTTTAGAGACAATTTAATCATCTTACCTTTCGAGCCGAAGAAATCCGTCTGAATAAAATCGGTAAATGATGGATTTATACTAAATGTTTTACAAAGACATTTATTGTCATTAGGATTGCGACATGCTAATTAAGATATGTGACGTATTACACATTTCATTTTCATATTTCAAAACTTGTCAATAATTTACCTGTGAAATTGATTGCATGAAGTCATTATGGAAATGTTAACCACAATGTTTGTTATGTTTAACCAACACACCCAAGTTTCAATTTCATTAACGGTAAACGAAGGAGGAAACAAATAATATCGAAGTATTTCGAAATCAGCCATATCATGAATTAGATTTTTGAAATTCATTTTTGTTAGGATTTTTTATTTAGAAAAGTTAATTAGCATAATTCTATTATAAGATTTCTTTATCTTTGTTCAGCATTTCACGATAAAAGGAAAAGTGATATTTATGTAAATAACTTTTAAAATTACAATATAAAAGTAAAGTTTGTTTTACGAAGTAAATATGATGACGGCGTTAATATTAACGGGGCTTTAGTTTAAATTGATAAACAATAACAAAAGGATATATACACAGACATAAACATATATTCCTATATGTTTTGTGAAAATTGCTTGAGGAACCCGTGTTTATTACTTTTTCAAGTGCAGTTGATTAACTCAAAATAACTATTTGTATATGAATACCACACTGGACCTGACCTTATGTTCACAAAATTTATAGGAATATAATATTTGTTTATGTCTGTGAATAGCTCTTATTTCTTATTGTACATCATGTACAAGTAGTAAAAGTAGAATAAAATTGAAATAACCTTTTTTGGTAAACGCAGCAAATTCCCCTTTAAGGTGAAAGATTAAACATTTACTATGCATTATTCTACCTAGAAAAACTTAAGCATCCGTTGCCAATTCGTTAGAGCATCGCATGAAGTATCTCACCTCAAGTCAGCGGCGTGGGTTCAATTCCAATATATTTGACATCACATGTAGATTTGTCGTTTGTCTATTCCTTAGCATTGAATAGTCATAATGATATACTTGATCTTCACAACTACAAGTAATCTGTAGTGAATTATACTGGTATTCTTGTTTTCAAATTCTTTTCCTAGAGAAATTCGGTCAGTAATTTGGGGTCACCATGACATCTATTTCCCGAAGAAAAAAACCATGTACATGATTAAAGTGTATGACATGAATCGGCTAATTTCCAATTTATAAAATCTAATAAAATGTTTTTTGGGTTTTTTTTGTAATTAGAGTAAATGTTAAGTGTTAACGCTGTGTGTATTTCTAAATAAAACTATACTTTACGGTTCTATAAATTAAGCCAATTTATTTCCCATTATTTGTATCATTTATTGCTCATTCTGATATGCAACATTCATTTCGCAGATATGATATATACAGTTAAATGTAAATATCCATAAATAACATTCAGAAATATAACCTTAAGTAACAGGATCTAGAATTTAACATTTTGTCGTTAATTTGAAATAATTAAATTGTCACTGGACAGTTAATCACAAATATCTTAAGATCAGCCATCTATTAACTAGGGAATATATTAAGTGTCTCATTTTCGACCAATGAAAATTCGACTTATGCAACCTTGTAAGCTTACCAAATGGCAAAGAGATGTAATTAAAAAAAAAAAAAAAAAAAAACCGTCAGTCCACAGAATTCATTCGCATTACGTCTTTGGTGATTTGATCCTATCCAAGGTTATGTAAAGAATTCTCTACTTCCGGATTTGTGTGTTCAGTGTTGTTTATAATGTTTAAAATGTTAATTTTTTGCCATTTGATTAACCTACAAGATAGCGTTCATTGGTCGAAAATGGCACACCTATGAGGTCATTCTGCCAAAAGCCCATAGCGGATTGCGTTAAATCCTATCTACACGACATAGCAGAAAAAGGGATGAGATATCAGTTTTTAATAAGACTGGCTGTACAACGGCGGATGGAAAAGGATAGCAATTGGTCATTATATTCTCTTCACATACACGGATTTTTTCTTACAAGCCCTTACTCGTAATCAATCGCAAGCACCCGTACATAAATCGGTAGAATCCGTAAATAATTCGTCACAACTCGCATGCATTCGTAAGGATCCGTGACAGCACTGGCAATTTTTCAAACATGTCAAAAATTTTCTTAGGATTTCCCATGAAATGATTTTTCCGTAAATAACTCTTAGATTGCTCGTAAAAGTGGCCAAATCGTAAGGATCCGTTTACTATTACATATTTGTGCCGTACGTAAGTACTCGTAAGAAAAATCTGTGTATCTGAAGGTGGAATAAACCTCATTGATGTGTGATCCAAAAATGTTGAAATAAAAATCGTATGTAATGTTTATTCTATTGCACTCTGTTTGCTTCGCGTTATTTCATTGGTCGATGACGTTGAAAACTCGCGGGGGATTCACGTTTCATTGCTACTTTTTATATATGACGTCACACAAAGTTCTGCTAACTGACTTCAATACACTTGCTGAACTTCACTGTTTACATATTTTATAATACAAAGCATATCGAAACAATGTTTCACCGTCTAGAGTTCCTTCCTTAAAATACGAAACATACCATCTATATCGTATCAATAAATCGGTATTGAAATTAACAAATCCATGTGATAAATCAGTAACTATTTTTCAGCGCATCAATATACTCAACAAAGTAATCTGGTCATAGATAAAGGTAGGAGCCAGCATTAGTAAAATTTCTATGTCGTTTTTGTCATTAAAATGTTAATTTCAAATGTGCAGGCATTAGAATAGGGTTACCATGTAACTGTTTTACAAAAACTGACAGGGTGAAACTGACAGGGTATCTGCGATTCCCCTGTCAGAAATGAAGTTTTACCACTAGGCGTCAGTCGAGCGGTGAAATTTCATTTCTGACAGGGGTTTCGCCGATACCCTGTCGGTTTTTTGTAAAACAGTCACATAGCAACCCTTAATTCATCATCATCATCATCAGCAGCAGCAGCAACAACACATACAACTGTTACAACTGTTAATTGTGATGTAATCAACATTAGCGATTATGACAAGGATTCATTTATTCATTTTTTCTTTTGAATTTAACTGTACTCACGACGGGTGTGACCGGACGACAGGGTCTGCTCACTCCTCCATGTCACCTCTGAATTTTTAGAGGTCCGCGTGTATCTTATTTGTCAATACGGAGTTTACCTGTATATGAAATGTCCACATATCCAAATATAATAATATATCAGATACAAAAGTATAAAGCAATAGAATGTCCATAACATAGATACAAATCCGGTAAAAATGGACAAACACGGACCTCTGGAAACCAAGATGTGGGATCAGGTGCCATGGAGGAGTAAGCATCCCCTGTCGACCGTTTACACCTGTCGTGAGTCCACAGTCAAGTCCAATGAAATACGTGAGGAGTGAGTCCTCGTCACAATTGGTACAGACGTCTCAACAACCGCCAACAAAAGGCAACTCAATATTTCACTTAGTGAAACAGAGTAATCGCAAACAAGACTATTATACCGACCGTAAAATTTGCGGAACGTTGACATTAAACGCAGTTTTCGATATCCCTGTGTCAATAATTTGTCAGTTAGTAGTTTACCTCTGTATATGAAATCTCAATATGTTGTACACACCCTGGCATATCGGATCATTTGTGAAATATAAACTCCATATAGCTAAGTTGCCAATTTCCCGTCTGTGTTTATATTACGTAAAATGTCTAAGTATGAAACGTATGTGCTTGATTCTGTTGTATCTTTAATTTCTAGTTCGCTGGAATATATCGCATTGACATATGTATGAAAATTGTCATTATTAATTGACAAAACGTCGTCAATATATCTAAATGTCAAATTAAAAGACACCGCTAACTTTTTCTTCTTTTGATTCAGCAGTTTCTGAATGAAGTCTGCTTCGTATGAATAAAGAAACAGGTCGGCCAATAAAGTGTCACAACAATTGGTTCCCATAGGAATGCCGACAGTTTGTTGAAAGACCGCGTCTCCGAACATTACAAATATATTGTCTATTAGAAATTCCAGCGTTTTCTTATATCAACTTCAGTGTATTCATGTGTAGAATCAGAGTGGTGTTTGACAAAATAAGTATCCTGATAGCCAATCACTGGATATTTAAATTTTCGGATACCACCTTTAGTGAAAAAAAACAGTTGTCTGTGATGCTAAAAAGTCTTTCATGCTAAAAAGTCTTTCTTTTAATTTTTTATGTGCAATACTTGTGTAAAGAGTAGAGAGAAGTTATATGTTTTGATACTGTGAATTCGAGAAAAATTGTGTGCTGTTTGGAATTTTTTTGTATCCACATCTGATTTACACCGCTTCTGGAATAAGCAACTGTACAGTATCGTTGAAGTTTCTCCTTAACGGCTGTCAATATCTTGGTAAGGAGTAAAGATAAAGGTTTGGTAGAACATTTGCTGGATCCTGCTATGTATCTTTGCTTATATGGGGTTTAATGAAGTTTAGGTATCCAATATAAATATGGTAGCTCAAAATCGGCACCGTTGTAGGTATATCAAATGAGCGTAATACGGACACGTGATTTTGAAGGATCTCGTCCTTTGAAAGTGAGCAACATGTGTATAATAAACAATTATAGTAATGTGCCTTACAAATAAACACAATATTATTTTAGGCTTTTTCTGCTGGTACCAGTACATATTGGTCATGTAATCTATCCAGTTCAGTTACTACTTCTGAATCACTAAATACAGAGGGATAACGTGTTTTCATAGTCCCTTTAAGTTTTCGAATACGATATTTTATCAACCATCGTGTGGCTTTTAGCCATTCAGACAAGGTGTCTGGTTCTACGTCTTCATGTTTGGCCCATCGTCTGGCATAATTTTCGACAGAATTCATAACTAAACTGAAATTCTGATGCCAATTAAAGGAACGGGCTTCCCGGTATTTAGGGCCCATCAAATAAGATTTTTTAGGCTTTCATTTTCAAAGATAAATTTTTGGTGAAATCTGTTTATATGGGTGTTTGTGAAGTTGAGATATCCTGTATAAACATGGTCGCTCAAAATCAGCATCGGTTGTAGGTACATAAAAAAGCGTAATACTGACATGACTTTGATGGATGTCGTCCTTAAACGATTGCTACGTGTGCATGTAGAATTACCGCAATTCTTATTTAACCCTAGTTCTTTCCATTATTCATTATTGTAATTTGCGTTACAAATACAAATGTTATTATCTGATGCTTTGACTGATGATATTGATGAAACATTTGTGTGGCTTTTAGATTTTAAATTCCATTTTTTTTAACGACGCCATCCAATATTTTGGATGAATCGGATTCCATTTAGAAAAATAGTTCGGTGGAATTTCTGTATCCAACTGCAGTGCAAATATTATAACTGTCATATTTATCATTTCTCACCTTTGATAGACATGAAAACAAATTATTATGAACCATTTATAAAAGAAAATAATAACAATTAAACAACATTCTTAATCAACAAAATGATTACCATGATTTTATTCAATTTTTGTATGTTTTTTTTTATCTCTTTTCAGCTTTGTCCTCTCCCTAAATCATTAGAATTCAATGTATGTGACTGAAAAAAAAGAAACGAAATGAAGCATATATATATATATATATATATATATATATATATATATATATATATATATATATATATATATATATATATATATATATATATATATATATATATATATCGATAAGCCTGTCTATTTCTAAATATACGATATTCATGTACAAAACAAGAGAATAACTTATAACAAATAATCAATCTATATATGACATATATACTGTTACACCTTATAATGATCACGGTATATAAATATATATATATATATTATACTTGTAGGGTTTACTTTGTTAAACACTGCCAGTATTCTCTGGTCATAGTAGTTTAATGTATCTGAATGACTATGTTGCTTTCTGAACGGTGTATGCGCTAGCCTGTCAAAAGCAATATTTCAGTAATAAACTGTTAAATGTATAAAACATAGAGTTTTACTTACGACCGATCAGTTATCAAGAGCTTTTGAATTTGGGCACCTGTCATTGGTTTTGGGTTTTGGATGAAATATTGGTTTAATTGGCGGTCACGTATGCTTGATGAAATTAACGGGAAGTCGTCAATTCACGTGTTGGTAACCAGTAAAATTATCATAATGATATTGAAAATAACAGAAATACGTTGCGATAGTACTGATATATACCAGGCATGTGAGAAATATATTTCAAAGTTATATATGAGAAGAAAGTGTCTTTTGTACCAATCATTACGTTTCTATATGACAATAATCCTTTTCTTCGTTTATAACATGAATATGAATATATATATATATATATATATATATATATATATATATATATATATATATATATATATATATATATATATATATATATATATATATATATATCATGATTGTCAAAATTTGCCTGATATATTTACTACCATGATGTCAAAATCGATTGTTTTTGTTATGATCTATATAATTATTTATTACTAAATGATGACAATTACTTTGTGTCTCAGAGTCTTGATTTTCTATTTAAATCATGATAAATAAAATTTTCTATTATTAGTTCCCGTAATATATAATTTATCTGAAATAAACCGTCAATCAAGATTTTAATACAGGTAGATAGCCAGCTGATTTTATTAGATGGATTTTGGCTATACTTGAAGATTTATCATTTAGCCTTGTATGCTACCACTTTCTCTTTAGAAAATAGACATACAATTTCAATTAGAGCTCAACTGATGAAGTCTGAGTGACAGAAACGATCGTCTTGAGCATTATAACTTTGGCATTATGTTCGTAATATTAAATAAAAAGACTGAGTTTAAATATCTCAAAGTTGTTTAAATCGAAAATAAAGCCTCTGCGACATTTGTTATTATGTTTTTAAAGCTAAGCGTCTCATTTTCCATTAACCAGGTCCCCAGACAATCACAGTCAAAGTCATAAATTTGATGGCGTATTTAATTGCGAAAGGTTGTTTAATGTACTTTATTCTTTATGCCATACAGCATATAAGATAACATTTCGTATAAAATGATAATGATATTACAGAATGTATAGTACATTACTACTTAAGTTTAAAATCAGTCAGGAGATGTAACATATATATATATATACATATGGGCCACAGAAAACGATCGAGTACATAGATAATTAGTGTTATTTATATACAATCAGAAAAACCTATTAAATTATGAGTTATGAAACAGTTATTTTAACGACGTAGATTGGAACCGAGAACCACAACACAAACAACCGAAGACGGAGGACAAAAATCAATTAATAGACAGAATTGATGTATCGTTGCCAGAAATATATTTGCATAAAAAAGACAATATCATGTTCTGCTTGATAGAAGGTAGAGATTCGAAAATCGACGCAAATAAAAATAAAACGTAGTGTGGAGGCAGTTTTCGTTACAAACACTATGAACTTAATTAGGTTTTATATTAATGAAGTACACATTGCTATTTCTATTAACTAGTTTAACGAATACCTCCTTCAATACAGTGGATCGGTATAATATGATAAATATAACATTCCCGATCGGGTGGTAGTGGAGACTGTCATCCCCTGAAAATTATTGTCAACCTCGGCGTATTTCCCCATGGTGACAATTTCCACTACCAACCTAACAGCAATGTAATATTTATATATCATCAGGTCCATATTCAGGGACGAAACTATATATACTTACGATCAGTCATAGTAATACGGTGGCATGTTGTTAAAGTAAGGATAATCTGGTCGATCATAATCTTGCCACCAATAACCGCCATTGGGATAGCGAAAAATGCCAAAAGCATGTATTACATTTGTTGCCATGACAACTGCCGCTATGAAGACAATGATCAAACACAGTTGCATCTTCTGCTTCTTCTTCCTGGAAGTCTTACAGATAATACAGTTTATTACAGATGGACATTTAATCACATGTTTTGATAAAATGAAAGTTGCTCTCTTATATATTCCTTAATTGATATATCAAAACTTTATTTTCTCCAAAACATATTTTGGTACTTATACTTAAATGTGACTCCATTGACCAAAGACAATGTAAATACAGTAGTACCCACTTATATTGAACTATTTGTCATTGGAATCCCGCTTTATTTGAAATGATTTTAATTCCCCGGCCAAATTTCTTTTTACCATAATTACCCGGTTATTTTGAAACCCTGTTTATTTGAAAGAAAAATTAATTCTCCTTCAACTTCAATATATCAGGGCTCGACCTTTACTCAAGTTTGTGAATGCGATTATCTAAAGAGCGCATAGCGTCTCTGACGCTAGACTTCAGCTCTTTTTTCAGTGTTGAGAGTTTTGATTGGGGATACGATTGTTTAAACAATACAATAATTTTCAACATAAATAATTTCTGATAGAAAAATTGAGAAATTTTGAAAATTCCACAAAAAAGTACCAGTAATTAAAGGGACATTAGCTGTTTATTTATTTATTTATTTTTTATTTTTTATTTTTTTTGAAAAAATCAGTTTTTTACGACTTAGATTAATGTACAATTAACAAAAAAGGATATACAATGTACTCAGGCATAAAATATCTTAAAGTCCTATATATTTTGTGAAAAGTGCTTGAAAAACCCAGTTTGGCAATTATTCGTTTGCAAATGATTAATTCAAACTTACTAATTGTATATGCATACTCCAGTGTATAGGTGTACCAAGGTAAAGTGCCACATGTGAGTAGAATCAAAAACTAAAACGATACCAAAAATAGGTTGTATAGGTAAAACATTTTGCCTTGCACGGACTTGCATTACTGAATCTCTAATACATTTGTGACGACAAATGGCTTGTCACCCCTGTTATGATTTGATTTAGACTCGTTTTGCCAATTTACCTATGTAGACCTGTACCTGACCTTCTTTTTCACAAAATTTATATGAATATAAGAAGTTGTATGCCTTTGTATTATATATGCAATTAATGTTGCTATTAAACACCAATCTAAGTAGTAAAAACGAAATACAGTAAAACCTGTCATAGCGGCCACCTCTATATAAGGATTACCTGTTTATAAAGTTCAGTTTTTCAAGTCCTTTGACTGCATTCTTCAACTTTTTTTAACCTGTGTATAAGAGTCACCTGAACATAGAGGTCAATATTTTCTGGTCCCTTGGGTGGCCCTATATATACAGGTTTCACTGTAATTTGTTTGGAAAACAAAGCTAATGCACCTTTAATAATATATATCAGTATCAATATCTGATTTACATTTAAGTTGTCATCTCGGCTGAGATTTCAGATAAGACGCAGTCATAACATTTTTATTTACTCACTAGACCCAGCAGAAATGACTCAAGGTTATACAAACTGTTCATGCTCAACTTCATGTCTAACATTTAGAACTATCGTTATAAATTGTACAAGAAATTTGTTTGGAAGGGATTAAGTTCAGTTTCAAGTTGAGTATGAAAGGTTTGATAAACTTGGTCCCTAAAAATCGTTAACTTATGCAAAGCATCATTATTTAGAATCGCATCTATCTATCTATCTATCTATCTATCTTTCTATCTATCTATCTATCTATCTATCTATCTATCTATCTGCCCTTCACCGGCATTCGGTGACGTCTCCATACGAGTGAAATACGAGTGGGACGTTAAACAACAATAAACAAACAAACAAATCTATCTATCTATCTATCTATCTATCTATCTATCTATCTATCTATCTGTCTGTCTGTCTGTCTGTCTGTCTGTCTGTCTGTCTATCTATCTATCTATCTATCTATCTATCTATCCATCCATCCATCCATCCATCCATCCATCCATCCATCCATCCATCCATCTATCTATCTATCTATCTATCTATCTATCTATCTATCTATCTATCTATCTACCTATCTATCTATCTATCTATCTATCTATCTGCCCTTCACCGGCATTTGGTGACGTCTCCATACGAGTGAAATACGAGTGGGACATTAAACAACAATAAACAAACAAACAAATATATCTATCTATCTATCTATCTATCTATCCATCCATCCATCCATCTATCTGTCTGTCTGTCTGTCTGTCTGTCTGTCTATCTATCTATCTATCTATCTATCTATCTATCTATCTATCTGCCCTTCACGGGCATTCGGTGACGTCTCCATACGAGTGAAATACGAGTGGGACGTTAAACAACAATAACCAAACAAACAAATCTATCTATCTATTTATCTATCTATCTATCTATCTATCTATCTGTCTGTCTATCTATCTATCTATCTATCTATCTATCTATCTATCTATCTGTCTGTCTGTCTGTCTGTCTGTCTGTCTATCTATCTATCTAAGTATGCTAGTAGCGATGCAATATAATTAATAAATGTACCTTCTGTTCAAGTGAATGAAATCCAAAACTCCTTTAACCAGGAAAGTTAATGACTTTCAGCTTACCAGGGAAACGTGTTAGATATACTCCTTTTATACTCATTATCTTGACTAGTTTTATTTTTATATTTTGACAAATAACAACAAAACCCATTAAGGCAAATTATAATTTATTTGTTTATTTACAAATGAATTTACAGAGATATGACACGATAATAGTAAAATAACGGGAGTGGACAAAGCTTCACGAGGATTTTCTAAGAATGTTGATTACTTTTGTTACTAGATTTTCACATTTTTAAACTGTTTATTATTTAATATTACGCAAAGATGCACCAGAGAGAGATTATTAGGAGAACAAGAGAAAGACAGAGATAGAGATGTAAATCATATCTAGTATGGATTATTTTAAGCTCTAACAGTAATTGCATGATGTATTTTATTATATTTTATATTTTTTGCGTATTTTATGAAATATTGGATGATATATGGCGATCATTCTCAAGTTATATAGATAAAATTGTCTGTTGTGAGCAAGGATTTTGATACCATGGTCAAATTGCAAAGAATTTGATGATAAATACAGTTTGTCAATGCCCCTATCCAATGTTATCATAATAAAATCCCAAACTGGGCTCTAATTCATTTATTTTTGTATCATATTTATACTATTTTTCTGAAGTTGAATCCTTATCGAGATAAATGCATTTTAGGACCAGAAACACATAATGTAATACATATTTCTGTTACCTTAATTAAAAAGTCAGGTGTAATATATCTTAATATTTGCAATAATTGTTTTCTGACATTTGGACAAATTTATTTTGACACCATATTATTTCTCTTTGTGTCTTTCCGGTTTCCGTCACAAATTAATTGATAACAGTGACATTTTAAGTATATGGGAAATCTTAATAGAAAAATTGCAGGGACTTGTTTCATAAGTGTTAATTGTCCTGTCATTTAAATAACTTATAAACCGTGATTATTTACTGTGTATCAGGCTACATCCGCCCTTTTAAAAAAAGCTAAACAAATTTGCCCGTGCCTTATTCGTCCTAATTTTGTTTCTAAAGGTATTAAAACCTTTCGTCTTCTTTCCATATGTAAGCACGAAAGAAGTGAAAACTGAACGGAGACGAAAAGTTCCAGGAGTCAATAATGTATAACTCCAATTACAATATTTTAGCTTCAATGATTACTTTCGCTCCAAAGTTTACATAAGTTCCAATTTTAACCTTTTTTCATGAAACTGTTTTTTGTGAAATATTTTGTTTATTTCTATCGATTGTCATCTGATGATTAAGCATGAGTTACATTAGCCATCCTTATTATTTTAGTGAACGTTACTTTCACTCCCTCTCTCATAGAATTATTTCTACATTATAGTATTCGAGTATTTTAACGTTTCGTGGCCGAAAATCCAAATTTGAACTGGGATGACCTTTTTCTTTCTCGTTGGTCGTGTTCTCTAAAGATTTCATGACTACAAGCTATTGAAAGAAACACGATTTAATACACAGATACGATACAATTTTACGTAATTTCCATGATCAATTTTCATTGTTAAAACTGGATCACTTCATGGTCAAATTTCTTATTATTTATACTAAAATTACAGTTTTACTAAAAAGGACAAAACAAATGCCCAAGTTGTTTTCGTCAATAAGACTTCATCCATTGAGTTCGAATTTAATATAAATGTGTATTTCCGAAACAAAAAGTGCTATTATTCTAATCGAAATAATAAACTTAAATGTATTGCCAAATTCGTCTAAGAGTACCTACTGTAACAATATCACTATTTTAGCTTTTGAGAAGTTAAAATTTTAGATGGTGGTATATGATTGAAATACATGTATTACTTCAGTGTAAAATAATCGGCTGCTACCGAAATACCAAGTAATGGGTTTATGTATACCCTTTAGGGACACAAATGATCAACCAGCAGTGGCAACGACCATTGGTTGTTAAAATATTTTCAAGAATACCAAAATTACAGTTTTACAACAAAGGTAAAACCAAATGCTCATGAAGTTGGTTTCTGTCAATAATACTTCATCAGTTGAGTTCAAACATAAATTTGTATTGTCATGTGTGTTACACCTCAAAGAGTCCTTAATGTTGGAGCAAATATTCATACCATTGGTATCAATGACATGGTAAATTCATTGCAGTTAAAGGTGTGTAAGTGGGTTTTGTAGTTTGGACTGGCGTTTGGAAGCTGTTAAAAGTGTTGCAGCTAAGTGAGGGGGTTAAGATGTTTGAAGTGTGAAGTCCAGTACACAAGTCAAAACCATGTAAATTTACATCTTTATTCATTGAACAGATACATCACGGTATTTCACTCTATCGATAATTTGCCTATTTTTTAAAAGACAAAATTGTTTTACATGTGTAGAGATATGATGTTTGAACGGCTTTTTAAGATAGGAATTTTTTAATTAAGTAACTCATGTCATATACAATGACATCATGTACTGTTCAACTCAAGGCTTTTTGAAAGTATGAAGGTCAGCTGGTCAAGATAACATAAAATAGAACAAGGAACTACAGGGATTTTGTACAAGTGCATAAAGATGACTGTAATGATATCTGTAATAGTTATACTGATGCCACAAAGAATTGCTGTAGTGATAACAGTAGCAGCGGTACTGATATTCATAGTATAAGTGTAAAGAGATCTGTAACAGTTATACTGATATCATAAAGAATTGTTGTAGTGATAACAGTAGCAGCGGTACTGATATACAAAGTAAAAGTGTAAAGAGATCTGTAACAGTTATACTGATATCACAAAGAATTGCTGTAGTGATATCCGTAACAGCGGTACTGATATACAAAGTATTAGTAACAGCGGTACTGATATACAAAGTATTAGTAACAGCCGTACTGATATTCAAAGTATTAGTAACAGCTGTACTGATATACAAAGTATTGGTGTAAAGAGATCTGTAACAGTCTGTAGTGATATCCGTAACAGCGGTACTGATATACAAAGTATTAGTAACAGCCGTACTGATATTCAAAGTATTAGTAACAGCTGTACTGATATACAAAGTATTGGTGTAAAGAGATCTGTAACAGTTATACTGATATCACAAAGAATTGCTGTAGTGATATCCGTAACAGCGGTACTGATATACAAAGTATTAGTGTAAAGAGATCTGTAACAGTTATACTGATATCACAAAGAATCGCTGAAATGATGTCCGTAAGTTATAGACTCATCCCATTTCAGATTTGCAATTGTTCGTCGTGTTGAGTAAAAGTATATTGTAGACGCGGATACATGAAGCCAGTACCTTACAAAGTGTAACCTTTGACATTATTTATTTGTAGTTTAAATGATCATCCAAACCATAAATCTCTCTATTAAAATCGCTTCCGATAGTCTAGTGATAGAGCGTTCGATTTGCAAGCTAAAGACCCCGGATTTGATTCTTTGATTTGGCATACGATGCGAAAGTCACGGGTCCTTCTGATGAGCCTTTAAACAGAGATCACAGGTCAAAATTAGTGGCACCTCACCTAAAGTTGGTGGCATCTCAACATAAGTGAAAATTTTTGACGGGACGTTAAACAACAAACAAAAACAATTTTACAAAGGAAATTTCTTTGCAATCTATATAACGTTAAGTACAGTAATATTCACGTAATTAAGGACTCGAAAAAATCATTTGGATAGGGATATAATTTATTTTATATCTTAATATGCCATTACGTAATCTGGATTTTATGCGCAGTTATTGTAGAATGAGCAACCACAATAAGCACAGAAAACATAGATCACAAGAGTTTTACTACTCCAGGTTATAAACCTTTGATATCTAAAACGGAGATAGTGTACGCATATGATGTCTATATAGCATGGGTATAAAATCAAAATATTACATATTTCTTTCATATTGGCAAAAAAAAAATGGATATTCATTTTGTTAACGAAAACAATTAATGACCGCACAAAAATTGTAAAATGATTTCTGCCAAGTTCAATTATTATTATGTCTAAAGTTTGTTCCTTTTTAGCTCGCCTGTCCGAAAAACAGAAGTGCTATTGCCTACACTGCTTCGGCGTTGTTCTTTTTCTGTGTTAATCTTTTTGTTTTGTTTCAGTCCACTGCAGTTACAACCATTAAACTTCACATGTACATTGTCTAGGGTCATTACTCAACAATGTAGAGAATCACTTGTTGCTGTGGTGTAATTTTGACCCAATTTTTTTTATCTCGCTTGGACTTAATCATTTACTTCATGAATTACCCAAATTATAACAACCATAAAACAGGCGAGCTATATGGTCTGCCTTCGCGACCAACTATTTTCAATTAATGTCTCAGTTTCATTGGATAGTTTATATGTTGACTAAGAGACATCGGAGGCTTCGTCGTTAACAATTGATTAATTTTATCCGTACTATTTGTATATGCATACCACTGGATCTGACCTTAAAATATATAGGAATATAAGATTTTTATGTCTGTGAACTTAGTACAAAAAGTAAAAGGAGAAAAAAACGAAATAATGATTTTGGTAAATGCAGCTATAATGACCCGTTAAAGTGTGCGTGAAAGTTTGCACTTAGTTCCAAAAGGTCGATGTTATTTTCCCAGTTACATTTGCGTTAGGAAATCTTTTACATTCAACAATAAAACCAGGTTGCCAGCTGTATGTGACGTAAGCGTTTATAAAACGAAAGTAAACATTTTGTATAAATTTTACTACTCAAATATTTTTTTTCAGTACAGGTCCACTTTTCAATAATTAGAAGCGTTAGGAAGTTTTAGTCCTTCCATCGTAAGAACAAAATTCTGGAAGATAACTGACTTTGTTAATTGTAAATGCGAAGTAAAGGATATAAATTTACATAATCGAGCAAACCTCTAGGTCTATTTAATCATAAATCGAATTGTTAGTATAAAATTTTACATACTTGTATTCTATTCGCAAATCTTTCATACCTCTATCCACACAAAAGTGAAAGATGGATATATTACATAATATATGTGTATTGGTCTATTACACTAAAGCAACAATATTTCAGTCATGCGGTGGTAGCCGGTTTTTAATTCTGGTGGACAGATCCGGTGACAATGTACACGGGAATGTACCACATGCCGTCTGCAAGTAAACTGACAAACCCTCTCACAAAATCATATTAGATTCCAATGGAATTCGAACAAACGTTGATCAGACGAGAGACTTTATGGGTTAAATCGAGATGCTTTAATTGTTCGGATATGGGGGTCCCTCATTTGTACGAAGACAAAAAATATATGATAGAGCAGGATCCAGGTGTATCAGATCATGAATCAAATTGTCAGGATAAAGCTTTATTTACCTGAAACAAAATTTGCAAATCTTTCTATCCCCAAAAAGAATCGAACGATAGATTTCTTTTGTAATGTAAACTGAACAACGTATTTATGTATGAGACACCATATATTACCAATCTCAACTCATAAATTAATCGATATAGATTACATATATCAAAAGAACAAAACAAAGTATATATTTACATATCCCTACTATTAATAATATCAAACTATCATAAAACGTCAAAAGTAATAAGACACGGTGTGCTAATTAGAAAAAAATATGAAAAATTCATAACTTGCTCTGCGACAGCACTTCAACATTGTAATAAGCAAGGCGAGTTATACAGTGAATGAAATATACATCATATTAAACTGACAGGTGATAACTATTGTTAACTTGAAACATGTCATCGTTAGTTAATGGCTGTTACGCGCAGCATAATTTCCGTGAGGTTGACATATTTATTTATTATGGTGTGTATTACCTAATGATCTTTAAGATAACAAGTATCTTAACTACGCGAACTCAGGGGTTTGTTTTCGTGCACTATATTATATTATACATTTTCACTTTTAACTTACTTTTCAATAATATTAAATGTTGGTGCAATTATGATAAAAAGGGCAATTCAATAATTATGTGCTTATGAAGTGTTTTACTATGGAGAAAACAGGATAGGAAATCGGGCGGCAGATTTATCAATTGTGATATATTTTCTCTCGTATCTATATAAATATACATATATCAAATATCAAAGTATAAAAGGACAATTCAATATTTATATTTTATGAATTGTGTTACTATGGAAAAAACAAAACTTTAACATGATAGGAAATTGGAGGGCTGGTTTATCAATTATTGTATCTTTCTATCACGAATTTGTAAAAACAAATGATATGCAATGTAAATCTCGGGGAATGGGCAACGTCTGCCCAATGCATTTTTCTCTTCTGATCTCATGCTACAAAGTCGTCAATTTATAGAAAAATAACTTAATTTCTAACGTATGATTTAAATTTTCATCTTTTAGTTATTACCTTAATACTATTGGAATCATATGTAAGAGATATGTGGTAACAGACGTGGAATTGTGTTTTACGTTTTTCTATTTGTCTGTGTGTTGTTTTACAGCCGGTCAATACATTTTCACTTATATTGAGAATTCACCAGCTTTAGGTGAAGTGTCAGTAATTTTGACCTGTGCTATGGACTGACACCAATGCACTGAGAGTTCTATTATGTATCACACCTGCCGTGACGTGACACGTCCCGTGGGGATTTGAAGTCTGATCCGAAAGACCCGTGACATTTACTTCGTATGCCGATCGTATTGCCAAGAAACAGTCACTACCATTTTTAAAATCTTTGGTGAGACCTGATACCGGGAATCGAACCTGACAACTTCCGCTTGTGAGTCGAACGCTCTGGCACTAGACCACCCCCAGAGGCTTTTTATATATATCTATATGTTTTTATATATATAATTACAATCAGACTTATTACACATATCGGAAACGTTTACTTCACTGATTAAATGATTAATTTAAATATTAAGGCGTACATTAAAGTTTAATTTCATTCTTTTAAACAATGAAAGGTCATTAACACTCATTTATTTACGTTATATTAGTAGGATGTTAAAAGGACACATGATAAATTCAACATTAAATGTTATACGAAAATCACGAAAATCTTTTCATAATTACGTCTTTTAATCTACAAAATACAACAATTGTAAAAACTAGTTTTAAATTAATTAATCAAATAATTAAAGTGCATATACACTTCCAGAAGTCATTCAATTCTAAATGATGAAAGTGTTTTCACGACATTTATTATTCAGTTTACAAACATGTTCAGAAAACCATGAAAAAGTTTAATTGCCTTTTATACAGAGTGTTCTGTCTCGTTTAAGAAAATTTAAGGATTTTTTGCATTGACATAAGTAGAGACGTTATGGCCACAAAAGATATAAATATAAAGAATTATAGATACCACAGCATTAACCGTCAGGTGGCCCATGAAACAGTACACAAATCTGGTGAGCATTGGACAAACACGGACCCCGAGAAGATTGAGAGGGGGATCAGGTGTCATGGAGGAGAAATATCCCCTGTCGACTGGTCACACCACCATAAACCAATGCATAGACTCCCTAAGCTCTTGATCTTTAACAAAAGAGATGATGATGATGATGATGATGATGATAGTTTTTTTTATTATTATTATTATTATTATTATTATTATTATTATTATTATTATTATCACCATCATCATCATCATCATTATTATTATTATTATTATTATTATTATTATTATTATTATTATTATTAGTTTGGTTACATTGATACAGTAAAATGATTAAATGATTTAATTTTTCATAGTAAATATTTAATTCCATGACGCCTTGAAAGAATTACTACACATTTCCTAAACAGTTGAGTGTATACGTTAGTTTTCACTTGCAACTTTTAACGCACATAGAAATGCAGTCTGTCAATGTCAGTGCGTCGCTGAAATTAATTGTGCGCAGAATTGAAATTCATTTTCGTATATCTATTTCTTCTCTAAATTTGATTGAATTTTAACATGATTCAAAAACTCAAATTGCTTTCTCTTGCGCGTATTACCTTTAAGGGGAAGAAGGACAAGTGGTGACGTGACCAGAATGTCAATACATTTATCTAAATTGGAACTGATGTTTGCAATGTAAACAAATACGACATACATCAATTTTAGTGGTTTTTAAATAAAATTTTAATATTTACTCTGTCTATAATTTGGTGTTAAAAAGTCACCTAGGTATGACAAAAAGACGTAACAACGGAGGATGATTCAACTAATACATTACATCGGAAAACAAAATTGCCATCGGCTGATATCAGGTTTGTAATTAGCGTCAGTGAGAGTCACTCATTTCGCATCCTAATGTGACAGCTGTTTACATGAACATATAAACATATAGAATTTATGTTGACAGAACAGCATTATAAAGACCAATCTTCGTTGAGGAGAATACATGATGATATTTTTTGTATATTTATTACATCATATCAATAAAGAAATCAAAAAGATTTATTGAATTGATAAAAACGATCTATTATAAATAATACACCTGGCGTGCGTTCACATACCATATTAATGCGGTGGCTTGTATTTCATCACGAATCGGTCATTTTTGCTCTGCTGTCACGCAATTCATACAAAACGTCACAGATTATGTTTTAACAGTCAAATATATGTAGAAGGAAAACAATGGACATGTAAAGTGTACACCTAACAATTACGTTTAGATAATTAACAGTTAATCATAGGCCTATCAGCGAATTCAAATATCTAGCGGATGAATATTTACAGCAAATCACAGGCCTGGTCGCGAGTGCCAATATCTAGCGGATGAATATTTTATAGTACATTACATGCGGCTATTCGCGAATCCAAATATCTAGCGGGTGAATATTCTACAGTAAATCAAAGGCCTGATAGGAAATTCTAACATCTAGCGGATGAATATTTAACAGTTAACTATAGACCTCTTCGCGAATTCAAATATCTAGCGGGTGAATATTTACAATAAATCACAGGCCTGATAGGAAATTTAAAGATCTAGCGAATAAATATATAGCAGTTAATCATAGACCTCTTCGTGAATCAAAACAGCGAGTGGATGAATATTTTATAGTAAAACACACGCCTGGTTGCAAATTCAACGATCTTGCGGATGAATATTTTTAAAACAGTTAATTACATGCCTACTCGCGTATGCAAACATCTTGCGGATGAATATTGTACAGTAAATCACAGACCTGGTAGCAAATTCAAACATCTAGCGAAAATTTGTAGAATAGGTTTTGTTTACAAACTGTTGATAGAGTTTAAGCACAATGTGTGACTATCGAAGTATGTCTTCAAAAGTAAATTATCCACAGCTTGGTAAGCAGCATTCTTTTATTCGTAGTAGATCTAGTTAATTTCTGAAAATAACATTACTAAATACATACTCTTAATGTGAAAGTCTTATAGTCATAAGGGATATATAAATATAAAACATCTCAGATACCAAAGTATAAAGCTTTAGGATGTCCAGGATATAGATACAATGTATAACTTTATTCGTGCTCCTTAAAAATTGCAGATTCGTGTAACGGTAAATACACGAAATAGAGTTGTGGCGAAATATATGTTCCGGTTTTGCTGTGTCCTTGAATTTGGATTTGAATTTGTAACTTTCAACCCCTATTGTCAAATACTTAACAGCAGTGTCACAAACTATGCTAAAATGTTGAAATTTCATACACATGGGTTCAAACTATGGAACCCTATATAATGAGACTGACCCTTCAGTCATCAATATCAAGCAGTTCAGAATACATGTCAGCAGATATATGTAGGTTTCTAGTTATGAAAATATCTATGTAAAATATTTCACGGCTATTCAAAGAACATTTGACAGTTTTTTTCAAATATACAATGGAGGCAAGTTTTGATGCTTAGGATTTAGTCATAAAATATTATTAGAAAACTAATACTTTATCAGTAATTTCACAGTATATTTATAAACTTCATCACGTTTTTGCACTTAGATACAATTTGCTTCAAGTCTAAAATTTACACTGTAAAAAGCTGAAATTGATTGAGCTAATATATTCTTGTTTCGCCCCAAAACATTATTTCTATCAATCATTTTTCTGTCATTAATTAATTGCGATTGTTTCCTTGTTATTTGGGGAAAACTGATAAATTGACGTATGTCGATTACTTTTGTGTTTGTTACTTTGTATCTAGTTACATCAACATGGTTTAACACATTAATATAATCATTTAAATAAATCACTCAACTGCCATAAATGAAAAGTACAACTGTCTATAAAAGTCTACGTAATTATATGTTCGTGTTGTTAAAATGTGCTAAACTGAACTACATAGTTATGTGACTTATATGACAACGGGTGCATAAAATACATCTTTTTATAGTCAAGTCTTTGCTCATATGGGTCCAGATTGTAGCCTGAATTTTGATATTTTTCAAATCTAAAAGAAGTTATCTTATGAATGGTATACTCCCAGTCATGGCAATTATGGTTTTTTTTATTTATTTAAAATTTTACTAATCGTTTACTTTGTCTTGACAGTTAGCAGTGATGATTAGTACAATAAATTACAAAATACTTTATAGCTCACGCGTTTACATTTTATTCCTTTGAATCTTTAATGCATTAGTCTGAATGAAGTTTGTCATCTTCACTTTAGATTTACCAAGCAGATTTTTCAATCAGTGACTTGGAAAATGGATTGCTTAATCATTGCAATAGGCAATATAATGACAGATCTTCTAGGAAAGTTAGAATAGAATTGTGTTCACCAGACCATCATCTGTAATTGTTTTTCTGTTAAGTAATTAAAATCATTAGCTATGTCTGATTGACACATTGGTTTTTTTCGAACTAGAAAAATGAAGCTAAAATACTGCAGTAAAAGCTTTAACTGCACGTAGTTGTATAAAATACATGCTATTCGAATATTATATGTATATAACAAATATTTCACATTGACTGCCTACCTGGAAATTAAAATCAATGAAAGTACTGAAATCATTAATACGAGGTGACGAATAATCCAGTTTTGGTGATGTAATGTATTACTACTATGAGTGTACAACGTTCTAGAATATACTGAGAAATATGTTTGCCAATCACATGCTTTATTTTCTTATTGATTAGAATTTAAACATTTTCCATTACTTAAGATAGCACGCAGCTTTCAGAATATATTACCATAAAACTTATCAGACAGACATAAACCTCTAAATGACCAGTGCACTGGTTGCATAATTAAAGCACGTGTATTTGAGTCAGTGCGAGAAACATTACATATTCCTTATACATGCAACAGTATGACGCCTATGAACACTGTTTCATTATTTCTATAAATACTTTCTCTGGATATATTTTCTTCGATCTTTCTCTCCATTTAACTATCTTTATTAATAGTCAGCGTTATCCACCAAATTGTAAATTAAAAATAATGAACTATATTTTCGGGAGCAGTTATTTGCGTAATTAATCGTCCGGTCAGAAACACAGGAATGAACTGTTCGAGAACGACTATAACAAACACATACGCATATAGTCACATTAACGGATATCGTAGGAATACCTTCATTGTGTATGTTATGTTATTGATTTCATCTTCAGCACAATTATTCATAGATTATAATTGATAAACCTACTATCCATTTTATTTCGCAGATATATTTTTGAAAGAAAATGTTACATTCTTTTTGGAAATCTATTTTTCGAATGTATGAATAAAAGTAAACAAACCATGGGTCACCAATTTTCAACCTGAACTTGCAGTTCAGCAGTGAATTGAAGTTTCCTGCCATGCTCCGATGAGAGTTAGTAGTATTCACTATATTCAAGAAAATATAATTTGAAAATTGAAAAATTGCAGTTGTTCAGCGATCAGACATGATTTTGATCATGATGGGGTAATCATTCCGTTGTTGATAGGCCACACCCCCGTAAATCCTCAATTAAATTTAAATGAAATAAGTGAGGAATAAACGCTATAGTCGTATAGACGAACCGCCAACCACATTCAAACAGGTAACTGAACATTTCATTTAGTGAAACATAGTAATTGCAACGAAAGTCATAATACCGACCGTAAAATAAAGATAAATCTTGAAGAATAAAATGATAACATTCCCTTGTAGCTTTTTACATGATAATGTGTTATGTATGACTAAATATTTACATAATATCAATAGTTTATTTACATGATTTAACTACACAATTTCCAAATATAATGTATAATGCATATTGAATCTTTACCTCTATGTACAATAATTTCATAGACCTAGACAGACAAACGACACAGTGATATTTGTAACAGGGTTATAAAGAATCGCGAGCAGTCATCATTTTGGTAATGTTGGAGTTGCTATATTAACTGTACATTGGCATCTGCATGGTGACAAACTGTGACATAGAACTTTCTTTTCAATAACGCCTGAGTATGATAGGCAAGATGTTTATGTTAAAAGTCACTAATTGCATGTAAGAAGTATGTTTTCACGCATAAAGTGACGATTGGCATGCATGTGTTTGCATGTAAATGGTCATCAACTTAGTTCATCACAATTGTGACCCGTTTGGCCTTTCATACCTGTGTTTCTTTATATCCGTGATGTCAATTATCCACTACCTAACGGATATAATGAAACACCACATTTCTATGATTTAGTCGAACAAATGACAGTAGCAGTAAATGAAAGATTAAAAACATATTTATTCAGACACTTGTAAACTATCTGAACATTCAATGTGAAACGTGTATTAGGTTATACACAAATTGAACACAAAAGTTACAATATGAAAGAAATATATGATTCAAGCGATATATACGACAGTAGAAATACAAAATGGCGGCAGTTTGATAAGCTTAGATCATTCAGTACGTAACCAATTTCATTTATACCTCATAATAGAAACAGAGTCAGTGATTGGTCGAGAGCTGTCACATGTCAGGGAGACAAAACATCATATCTTCCTCGAGTGCGTGCAGGTTTTCACATCTCTTTCATGTGGAGTCCTTCGTAGGTTTCCGGTAATTGTCGTACGTTATGCGTAACTATCTGAGGTGCTACTTTAACAAACAAAATGACACAGTAGGGAAACAGACGAAGAATCCATCTGGCAGAAACCGGTGAACGATTGAAATGTAGCAGGCAAAAGGTGTAAAGTGTTTGTTGATTTGGAATTATGGTATAATAAGCAACTGTCCTTGTTGTAGGTAGATATGAAGTTTTGTTTACCGATGCAAATGAGGGAAATATACATCTATAGCTGATTTTAACCAAAAAATTCGTATATTGTTAATCTTATTTATACTGTTACACTCTGCTTTCATAAAATCGAAATGTCTCGCTATTTACCTTAATATTGACTCAACTAGTTGTGAATGACGTCATTTGTATATCTACCCTTTCCACGGCTTTAGATGTTTTATCGAGATAAGCATTCAAATTTTGCTTCTGCTTTATTGCCACTTTGTTCTTCCGCTGTAACATGTAACTCTGTGAATCCAAAATGGAATTTGACCTTAATCGGTCGGTGTTTACCCTTCATGGGATCATGATAAAACGATACAGTTAATTGTCCCAACATTTTGCATCCCTCATCGGTGGTGTACATAGGTGTTGAAGACTCTGACTCATACACTTCAATATTGACAATAGTTGACACTTCACTAGGAGGGTAAAATGTGTGTTCAAACACAGACTTACCTGGTTCAAGCTTTTGGTCTTTTTTCACCATTATTTTAAATACATCCGTGCATTTAACTCGATTATCTATCAGTTGTTTATGCACTGGGTCGTGCCTTGTCTCATCAAAGTCCACATTTGTAGAAATACCGTATGTCATTGGGCTGACACGTTCCGAAATAATTTGTGGTTGATGACCAAAAATAACAGCTCCCTTTAAAACAGCTAAATTTGCATCCGGAGGATGCACTATATTCCTGGCTCCAAAAGTTTTCCGAATAGATTGTCGCAAATATGGTGAGTCTGAGAAACCACCTACCAACAAAATTGTATTTATTGACAAAATTGTTTCTTCCTGAAATAACTCATTTAGAAGTCGTACGATTCTAGATACTGTCTCTTCAAACACTTTAGCTTGTAAAAACCTGGGATCGAACCGTAATTTATTTCGTGTAAATGTGTTCACTTTTTTATGTATCTTCATCTCCTTCAAACGTACTGCGATGGATTTCCCGCGATTCGTCTGTTCATAGATGTCGAATAAATGAACCAGGTTGGACAAAGTGACTTTATCCTCTTCTTCACCGATTGATCTTTTCTTTGCCTCAAAATTTTTTTCTAACTCCAAACTATCTGAAGGATACCGCAACGAAAACTCCCTCAAAACCTCCCTTCCCACGATCTCTTCGAGAAATGCAAAGAAACTTCTGTCAACTGTAGTCCCGCCCACATCACTTCCGGTAGCTTTATGTAGCTCTTTTAAAGATCCGTTTCTGCCAACTTCGTGAGCTGTTAAGTCTACCGTTCCACCTGCATATAATATATTATCATTAAAAGCAGTTTTATTTCCATGTTCTTCCTATTACTTCCTAGATATTACATGTTTTCATCGTGCTTCATTTCCTATACATTTATTGAATATGAATATTATTATTATTGTACAATGGTCAAATTGATTGTTTCATAAGAATGTTATCATCATGACTGAATTAAAGTTTATGATAAAATCTACAATTATAATGATTCATTTCGTAACTCGCTTATTTATATTATATATATATATATATATATATATATATATATATATATATATATATATATATATATATATATATATATATATATATATTAATATATATAAATCTTATATAAATATATAAATTCTTAAACGGAACCACTCACAAGGGTACAAAGGTTCTTGCTCAAATTACTCCTTCAAGATATACTCTTACATATTCTTTCATGAACGTAACATTTGAAAAATGCAGATGTCCCTGCGTAATTGTCATCTATAGAGTTACAATAATTAGTGTAAAGGGCTTTGTTATTCAACGGAATAAATACATTTGCAAAGTGTGGAATACTGGTGCTTTCTTCCCGGGAACATGTAACCGGGTTCATTTCTCCGCCAATACATAACTGAAAAATTGTTGAGTGTGGCATAAAGCAACAATGAAAGAAACAAGAGATTTTGCTATTACCATTTACTTATTGTACAATGTATTTGTTGTTATCTATGCTTTTATACAAACGAATCTCATCAACACTAACTGTCATATATTTAAACATCATATTTAAACCTCTCGCAGTGGCATAGTGATAGGATGTTTGACTCCAGTGCGAAATGTCCAGCATTGATACACGTTCATAGCAAGGGTAAAAATTTGCAGCACTTCATGTATAGCTGGTGACGTTACCATATACATGAATAAATCAATCCCGGACATTCCGCTTGTGAGTCGAACGCTTTACTAAACAACTGCAAGCGATTTGAAACATTTGAACAACAAACTGTAACGACTATACTGTAAAGAGTGAACAAGCTTAGGTCTTCAGAGTGTTTGTAAGACTACAGAAAACTGACCTCCACAATCCACAATTAAGTACTTCTCTCCGACTTCGAATGCACTGACGTCAACGTCATTTGCCCGGCTTTGTACCGCAAGTTCTTTACATAAAACTGATGCTGCTTCCGGTTCCAGTGCAAGAATTAATTGATCGTCCAAGATCCCTGCCTTAAATATACAAAAAGAATGAAAACAACTCTTCATTAACATAGCATATTTTTTCTGTATTTCAATCCTTTGTATTTCAAATAACCTTCTGAATTATATATGAATGTCTTTTGACATTTTGGAAATTTCAAGATAAGTAATTAGATTGAACAATTCCAGGTAAATGTTCGCATTGTATACAATGACAATATCATCAAGATCATATAAAATCACAGATACCAAAGTGTTAATCTTCAGGATGTCCAGGATACAATATACAAATCTGTGGAATAAAGGAAAGATACGAACCTCTAGAAATCTAGAGGTAGGATCGAGTGCCATGAAGGAGTAAGCAATCCCTGTTGACCGGTTACACCCGCCGTGTGTCCACAGTCAAATTCAAATTAAAAATCTGAGGAATAAACCTTCGTCACAATCTAATTATCTAATTTACCGTTACTTTATTTACACTTTTTATAACAAATTTAAGGGATATTATATTATAACTACTGTATCATAATCATACAACTTATACTTTATTATGATCATGAACAATTTATATTAAACAAGACTTTTGTCACAAATGCATGAAAACTTAAAAATGGATTCCTGTTTGTTTGTAGAAAGCAAACAATTCTTTGAAAATATCAGTTCAGAATGATACATAGTAAAACTCTTTACATACTTTTTGTGTATAAATTATTCAATGTCATTCATGGAGATCACCTACTCCATTCTATAACCATCCTTACCTCAACTGCAGCATGACGCATGAATTGTTTTGCCTCGTCCGACCAAATTGCTGGCACTGTTAAAACCCATCTTATTTCTCTTTTCCAATCAATATCACTAGTCACATCGTCCTCTTGATTCTGTCGTGAAATCTTTTCAGCCAAGCTTTTAGTTAGCTGTCCCATGAGGTAGGAGATAGCTGAGGAAAACACATCGACAGCCAACATTTCCTTCCCTGTGGCATCCCTAAGTTTCATTTGTCTTGTTATCTTTCTTCTCCTCTAATATATAATAATATATATTATCCAAACTATAGTTTCTAGGGAGTAGTATTCAAATCTTCAAAATTCTAATCATGTCTTGTCAGAATATGGGAAGATGAACTACGAAGTTTACATTAGCCAACTAAAAAACTTCAACTGATAAATACAACCATGCATTAAACATCAGATCAAAAGAGTTGCGGACACCCCATTTTCCCTCCCCGGTTAATCCCCTGTGAGTATACATTTTATTGCTTACCTGTGGTTCATACGGGTGGCGGGTATTTTTCACAGACTTGTAGAGATTCATCTTAAACTGCTTAAAATAATACCACTCGGCAAATTCTTCTTCTAAAAAATCAGATTCGTCGTCGTCCAAGTCGTCATCGTTACTTCCAAAATCCCTTTGCGATGCAAGGCTCGCGTACTTTTTTTCGGCCTCATAACCAAATGAATGAAATCGTTTATTTTTATCAAACAATATGGTGGTTGGTGTCTTGTACGTTCCGTCACCTTCGTTCTTCCATAAGGCGTTAGCATAAATTCTCAGAGGATCGGATTTGAAGTCACTTTTGAAGGAGTAAGCAAAACCACTGTATGTAGTGCCAAAGTCAATCGCAGCCACTATCAAGTAACTTGTTTTACCTGTAGCCATTATTCTTGAAGTTTTCTGTAAAACACGAGGGGAGAAGATGAATTGAACGTCAAATGTGTATTCTGTTGTAATAGTAGAGCTCCTTTTGAACCCATTTTTGAGCCCCGCAAAGGGTTTTATCACTTATATGGAGACTGCACGAGTTAGGTGAAGTGCCACAACGTTTATGTTACCTGAGCTTGCTCATGGTAACCTATTCTCATACGTTTTTGGTTTGTTATTGTGCCACTTCGGCTAGATTTTCATATTTTTTTTATCTCCAAGAACGGCAGGTGTCTGTTTCAAACCAAATTCGGTCATTTTTCATAAAGTTTCAAGGTCACTGCATCAAAGGTCAACGGCACCTCTTAAGGCCTTAAATTTTTATTTTCTCAAACACTGACCATATTAATGTATAAGCGACTTCATTTGAAAGTTTCAGAGAGCGATGCTAAGGTTATGTTCGCTTGTGTTGGTCGAAAGTCAAAGTTCCTTTGGATGATATACGTAAGTAATCATAATGTTTTTCGATACACTTCATTCAAAGGACACTTTCATAATAGATAAAGCAACAATCTTAACAAGAAATGTCTTTGCGTATGTAAATGCGATATTTATTGACAAAATAGAAATTAGAGACACCAAAGAATTACACATATACACTTCTTACTTGTAATTATATTTTTACTTTATATAAATACAGCAAATGAGCAACCAAGATTTATCAAATGTTCACCAGATTTGTGTATTATTTCCTGAACCTGCTAACAATTGATAAAGTGTATATGTCAATTTATATAGTTTACATAACTTGTTTGTAAATCGTTATAAATGAAATAAAGTTTAAATTTTATATATGTGAATTTTATATGTTTCACTAATTTTTCATTCTTTTCTTTAAACTTTTATACCCAAAGATAACTAATCGAGACCATATATGGGCTGCTCTGGACTTACACTGTACAGAGGTACATAGAATGTACCATAGAAAACATGACACACACATAAATTATCTGTTGAATCAAATCTCACGACAAACATATTTGACAGGGTACGGTAGCAATCATTTAATATAAGACAAGACTACATGGTTTATCTTACATCAGCTAAGTATTCTATATTAATAAACTGGTTCTTTCTAGTTTAGTTAAAGTGAGACAACTCCCGTAATGAGACGTACCACCGCCATTGCGTGATCCAACTGACGTTACTGTAGTGGATCAAACCCATTTATCATACATATATTATGAATGGTCCGAATAGAAAATTTATAGAATTATGTACATGAAACGAAAGCGGATCGAGAATTTAAAAACAAAGAAATAAATGGGTGTTGAGGGGCAATGTATACCATTTACATTTTTATCGTGCTACACAGAAATTTCAAATATTCAGTTTTTGGGGTAAGTTGTGATGCCAGAATTCAGGACATACGAAGAACCAAAAAAAGCCCTAAGAGGCCATTTTATGGCTTCCAGACACTATAAAAACTTAGACAAAATTATTAGCCCTCTGAAGCAAAATATTTATTTCAAAGCATGTTAAACAAAATTTCAACTTTTTTATCGAATAAAAATATCCAGTTCAAAACGTACACCCCCGTAATTCATTTTGGATCTGCCAATATATTACTTAAATAATGTACGTAAATTCAATCTGGGTCCGCCAATGTGTTACAAGTCGACGTGTGCATCACATGGTTGGTGTCAGAAGACATGTGAAACAAGGTATCACGGTCAATTTCCCTCGATATATCGATCTCTTTTGATCATACTTTGTTTGGATCTATGGTCTCATGAATTTGTTGCCCCTCCTCCTCCTTCTCCTACATTTTTATGGTAATCAAAGTCAGCTGATATAATTCGAGACGCATTGTGAGCACTCTTTGTATATTTCAGTTTAATCAATTGATAATTAAAATCCCTCAAAGATTTAGATAATTAAAGTATAAGATCGCAGTTTCGTGTTAAAGTATTCAATTGCACGTGTAATCAGTTAGTTAAATCCGTATATATATATATATATATATATATATATATATATATATATATATATATATATATATATATATATATATATATATATATATATATTCTAAAAATAATATTACTGCAACAGTGTTTCAATCAAAATGCAATTCAAAAGAACGTAAATAAGTTTAATTCATTTTAATAAAATTGACACAACGGTATGTAGTCTACACTCACTGTTTTGAGAGGAATATAGAGATCACCCAAGTGCATAAAGCAGGGGAGGATAAAGTATTTCCCCCAAACACACTTCAAAGATTCCTCAAATGATATTTAAATTATCAAGCAGGACCGGAGATATGTTTCTCTGAGGCTCTACATACAATAAAAGTAATGGTGGCCCATCAGAATATACAATGTATGTGATATTGATTAAAATTAAACACCTTTATTTCTTTATATGTAATATTCTAGCTGTCAGCCACTACTAAATTCAACAATAACTATGTGTAAGTACTTTAAAAAAAGGTAAACTCACCTTAGTTTTGAAAATGATATTAAGATAAAATATCAAACAAAATGTGTTGATTTACACAATAGCCATGACTTTAATATTCTTCTTTACCATCATACTAGTGCTTCGTGTACTTTTGTGGTTTCTCTTTTCTCACTAGCCATCACACTGATTTCTTTTCTTCTGTGATATGTGCAACTTACTTGTGTTACATTGTCCTTGATAATAGTGTATGTTGTATGTGATATACCCTATATGTAGGATAAAACTTGTATGTCAAAGCTAGACATCCGATATGGTTATTGAAGTGTTAATCTATTTAAAAGATATTTCAATAGAACAATAAAGATGTTATATTGTCTAAAACAATACATCAATGAACTGATAACTAGATCAAGTTATTTAAATAATCAAGATCACGGGTACCTCGACATGATAATTATACAGGTATATTGTCTGATTCGCATAACTTGGCGGGGCGGAGTAACCTTATGGTTTCTTCTGGCCGATTCTATTCACTTTTAGGTTACGACAGGGTTCACGGGAAATTCCTTTTTATCAACTGTACGTATGATGACAAGTACGAGATGTTACTCTTGTCAGTACAGTTTCAATGTATTACCTAAAATGTGTGTGTGTGTGTGTGTGTGTGTGTGTGTGTGTGTGTGTGTGTGTGTGTGTGTGTGTGTTATCCCTATATGCCGTGTGATTACCAGTAGATGTT
This sequence comes from Atrina japonica, assembly GCA_030159075.1. Lineage (NCBI taxonomy): Eukaryota > Metazoa > Mollusca > Bivalvia > Pterioida > Pinnidae > Atrina > Atrina japonica. Next base: position 2,231,613 of record BROG01000034.1, read on the forward strand.
GTGGTATTACCACTGGTTGTCATATGATTACCACTAGATGTCATGTTACTACCACTAAATTTCGTGTGATTACAGCTGGATTATGAAGGATTACCATGAGATGTCGTGCGATTACAACTTAATGTCGTGTGATTGCCACTAGAAGTTATGTGCGACTACAACTAGATGTTGTAAGATTATCATAAAATGTCTTTTGATTTCCATTAGATTACCCCTGTACGTCTTACCACAAGATGCTGGAATATTACCACTGGATTTGTCGGAATTACCACTAGTTGGCATGGGATTACCTATAGGTTTGCTGGAATTACCACTAGATGGCTTAATATAACTCACTATTGGAAATAACTTCTAGATGTCGGAATTACCCCTACTTAGGTTACCTCTAGATTTGTCGGAATTACCCCTAAATGACTTGGGGTTACCTCTAGATTTGTCCGAATTACCACTAAATGGCATGGAATAACCTCTAGATTTGTCCGAATTACCCCTAAATGACATGGGGTTACCTCTAGATTTGTCCGAATTACCCCTAAATGACATGGGGTAACCTCTAGATTTGTCAGAATTACGACTTGATGCATGTGATAACCTCTAAATATGTCGGAATTACCACCAGATGGCATGGGATTACCTCTAGATTTCGTGATATTACCTCTACATCTCATGGTTTTGTGCAAATCAAACTGAAATTGATTGTCACAAGCATTGTTGCTAATATTAGTCTCAACAGTGTTTTTTATATTCTCTATTAAGCACAGAAATCGCACAAAAATGTATCCAATGATATATACACAAGTTAAATCAAAGTTCTGGGTAGCACTAAGTTTATTTCATTCACCACTTCAAACAACATTGCAATTGCAGTAACAATGAAAAATGTTTTGTAATACTTTCACATACTTATATTTTTACATCACGTACATTTACAAACATAATAATTACATAAATCGTACATTGTGATGTAATACAGGTAATTCTGTAAAACTTATTGTGCCTGATTATTAAATATTATTACATTCTATCAGAATTACCGCTCTTTGATCACTCTTGTGATGCGAAGAACAAAAATAATACAAATCTTGCAAGATTACGGGCACAATCGGCAAAAAAGTAGCCCAAATGTGCCCCTGAGACACTGCGTTGCAGAAGAATGCACCTCAGATATATCAGAAAAGATAAAAAGTAACAGATTTTACCAGTTGCCAAAGGTTGCTATATTTAGTGAGAAGAGAAGGATTTAAAATAAATCCTAGTCCTACGTCAGAGTCGCAACTACTTAGTGTGTTCACAAGATGTTGTAGATGGTGGCCTAACTTCTGATACCCCCCCCCCCCACTTCTACCTTTTTCTTGTTGGGATGTTAAAGTTCGTCTAAAGAAGCTCATTGTAAACTAAATCTGTAATTTGTATTTGCCAACATGCTCTACTAAACGCGTCTTTTATATGAAGAGTTCCATTAATGGAACTAAAACGTACTTTATAAGCGAACAATGGAATAAGAAATAGCTCATAAAAACCCATGCTCTCTGTCTGTCTGTCTGTCTCTCTCTGTCTCTCTCTCTCTCTCTCTCTCTCTCTCTCTCTCTCTCTCTCTCTCTCTCTCTCTCTCTCTCTCTCAACAACTACGTAGCTCTAATTGTAAGTTTCATGTATCACTTATGTCTATATTGATCGCTAAGTCATGTGCCTACCAACATCGGATCATCATTAATTAATGATGTATAGTTGTGGCACTTAGTAAGTCAAAACGAGATTGAAAATCAAAAAATAAAAAGAATACCAAAATAAACCAAGAATAACAAGAGTGATGAGAATACTTTAAAACTTGGTCACGTTATCTATAAAATTCATAAAAATGATTTTAAAAGTAGATCGAGTAAGGAAATACAGTTATATCATTCATTATTAAAATGAGTGTCAATATTAATGTTGTAGTATTGTAGATCCAGTCTGGTTGTTGATAACTCTCTCCTGATGTCGTATTGTCATTTATTGACCTTTTAGCTTCTTTCCATATGACCTCTTTGAGGTACTGTAGTAACATGTCTTGGAATATCTCTGTTAGGCCTAATGATAAGACCTACCGATATAGTATCTACCGTATATGGTTATAAGGTATGTAGACTATGTTGTGTATATCTTGATTTCATACAAATAATTTTAATATCGAAATCATGAGGTATAACACGATTGTGCATACACATTAAACATTTTTATTTCCTGTCCTGTAATAAGCGTTGGTGTTTTATCATTATTTTTTTCAATTTGTGTTATTTGTGTTATTTGAACATCTTTCTTACCGAAATCCTTGACCATGTTTTGTAAATAAAAATGGGAACATAACACAGGAAAACACACGCTAGACCATTTATTTATATGGGACATTGAAAAACATTCGATTTAGTCTGTCTGTCAGTCAGTTTTGAATATACATGTCATTCCAGTGGTACAATTATTTGTGAGATTGTTTAAAAATATTGTTCCAAAATATGCAATGATATTGCTTGTATATTTGTAAGTCCGGCTTTGATTTCTATATTCTATTTGAAATAGTTGTCATGTGCTGTACAACCTAAATTATTTTGATGAACATATATACGTTTCAACAGTGCTTAGTTCATGTATAACACGCATGTGTTAGGTATTGAAAAGAAAGGGTGGTGTACGGTTTTAACTTATGTCAAATCATGTTGTCTATCTATGAAAACAAAATATATTCCGATCGGAACTTTAAAAATCACTGAACTTATTGGAACCTCTTTGGAATACCAAATTGCGACTCAAAGAGCGAGCTTCGTTGGGAGCTCATGTTTTAAAGAGCTTTCTATATTCATTTGGTCTCGAGTGATGTTTGTTGATTCATGATTATTGAATTATAATATTCCTTGTTAAAAGGTATTAACTGTTCTTCCTTTTTTTTTAATTAAATTTCTCAAATTGAAAGTATCAAAACATACGACTTCTCTACTCTTTCCACAACAGTTCCACATAAAAATTAAAAGAGAGACTTTTTAGCATCATAGACAACTGTTTTTTCACTAAAGGTGGTACCCAAAAATTTAAATATCTATTGATTGGTTATCATGATACTTATTTTGTCCAACACCACTCTGATTCTACACATAAGTGCACTGAAGCTGATATAAAAAACATGCTGGGATTTCTAATAGACAATATATTTGTGATGTTCGGAAACGTGGTCTTTCAACAAACTGTCGGCATTCATATGGGAACCAATTGTGCCCCTTTATTCTCCGAACTGTTCCTTTATTAATACGACGTACACTTCATTCAGAAACTGCTGAATCAAAAGAAGAAAAAGATAGTAGTGTCCTTTAATTTTACATTTAGATATATTGACATCGTCAATTAATAATGACAATTCTCATACATATGTCAATGCGATATATCCCAGCGAACTCGAAATTAAAGATACAACAGAATCAAGCATACACGCTTCATACATAGACATTTTACTTACAACAGACACAGACGGGAAATTGGCAACTAAGCTATGCGACAAAAGCAACGATTTCGACTTTCCCATCGTAAATTTTCTATATTTAAGTAGTAATATCCCACAATCACCCGCATATGGAGTTTACATTTCACAAATGATCTGATATCCCAGTGCGTGTTCAATATATGAACATTTTATATACAGATGTAAACTACTCACTGACAAATTATTGACACAGGGAGATCGAAAACCGCGTTTGATGTCAACGTTCCGCAAATTTTACGGTCGGAAAAATAGTCTTGTTAGCGATTACTCTGTTTCACTAGGTGAAATGTTGAGTTGCCTTTTCGTTGGCGGTTGTTGAGACGTCTGTGCCAATTGTGACGAGGATTCTTTCCTCACGTATTTCATTGGACTTGACTGTGGATTCACGGCGGGTGTGACTGACGACAGGGGATGCTTACTCCTCCATGGCACCTGATCCCACCTCTTGCTTTTCAGAGGTTCGTGTTTGTCCATTTTAACAGATTTGTATTTATATACTGGACATCCTAAAGATTTATACTTTGGTAACTGAGATGTTTTATATTGATATACAATAAAAAAAATTCTTAATTACCTATGTATTTTGTGAAAATTGCTTGAGAAACCGAGGTTTGGCAATTGATTAACTCGACCTTATTTTCAATATATATATAGGAATATAATATTTTCATTCCTGTGTATAGCTCTTATTTGTTATTGTACACCAAGTACAAGTAGTAAAAGTAAAAGAAATCAATATATAATTACCACTTCGATTTTTGGTCACAAGCCTAGTACCAGTAATGTAACAGCGTAACATCATTTTGTCTGACCAAAATGGATAAACTTGCCTTGGCATGGGAGACTTACTCGTTAAAATTACTTCTTCTGGAAGTATGTTCAAGGATTTTTTTTTTTTTTAAAAACTTATGGTTCTATAATAATTTTGTGACTCAATTAGATATTTTACGCATAAGTATTGGCATATTTATTGAGAACATCAAGGAAACTTTAAATAATCGGAAGAATTACGCATGTGGAAAAATACAAACATTTTAATACAGGTCGAAAAATGGTCATGGAATATAGAATCTCTGTAAATAGATATGTACAGACACGTGCAAAAAGTATTCAAACACTTTTGTTTTGTTTTTTATTATATGTTTCATATAAAACCACATGTTTATATATTTATATATATATATATATATATATATATATATATATATATATATATATATATATATATATATATATATATATATATATATATATATATAAGCAAAATAAATTTTGTTAAATTTTACTTCCTGTTTAAATTGTCAAATAATAGATTAGAAAATTACATAAAAATTACCAATGAAATTGGGAAACATCCTCTGTTTAACAATGAAAATTCTATAGAATTGCGTTAAGAAATGGCTTCACAATATCTTTTGAAATATGAAATCTATATTAAAGATTAATGTTGTCCGAATACTTTTGCACGTCTCTGTATTTATTGGTTATGCCACAATCATGTTCACATATCATCGTAATACTTTAGATTGGTTGCATTTTCTACTTTCATATATTTGGTCGACGTCTCAGTTCTTTTGGGCAGTATCTCCGGAGACAAAAAGTACCTATTTATATCATGAAACCAACAACATGAACCCAAGCTGCCTCTGCCAATCAGACACAAGATTAAAGTTATAACACATGTCATGAGGTCAGCTGAGGTCAAGATTGAAGTCAGTTTGAAGTTGGTCATTCCGAAAGTGTTTGTACTTTAGTCATTTTCAATTATTAAGAGTATATTTCGCTGTTTCTAATTCCCCTGAGCTCATGCGTTGTTTAAGGATTGTGCCAGTTATTTCCCGGTTCACAATCAGACAACCATAATTTATGAAAGCAGTTTCAACCCACTTGTTGTAACGTTGGTGTTTTCATCAACATGGACCCGAGCTAAAAATAGTCATAATACTCGACACTTGGTAACAGGAAGTGTACATACAAAAAACTACAACGAGGATTGAAAATTCAATAATTTATTGCTTTAGTAATAAAAATATACGATGGTTTTGTGAAAAAACAAAGGTGGGTTTGATGATCCGATGATTCCTTTAATATCCCTGCGAAGAAAAAAAAATTGTTAATTTTTATATTCATACAAAGCAAGTATCATGCAAAATAAGGATAAAATTTCAAAATATCAAAACCCGTCACTGATTTTTACAGCTGAAAATTAGTCTACACAATAGTTTATAAAGGGATCATACCTTTCCGCCTCCGAATCCGCCTCCAAATCCGCCTCCGAATCCACCGCCCAAACCTCCACCGAATCCACCATAACCGCCACCGATTCCTCCCCATCCACCACCGTTTCCTCCTTTTCCGTAGCTGATGACAACGGTTCTTTTGCCACCTCCATAGCCACCATTTCCACCCCATCCACTGCCATATCCGCCACCGTATCCACCGCCATATCCGCCACCGTATCCACCGCCGTATCCACCGCCATATCCACCGCCGTATCCACCGCCATATCCGCCTCCTATTCCACCCCATCCACCTCCAATTCCACCTCCAATTCCACCCCATCCACCACCGCCGCCATATTTACCAGTTGCGGCAGCAAGTGCCAGACAGAGTGCAAGGCAAATGAATTTCAGCATATTGAAATAAGACTGTCTGCAAATACAAAAAACACATAATATATATTTTAAATCTCATATATTACTATATTATTATTATCATTATTATTATTATTATTATTATTATTATTATTATTATTATTATTATTATTTTTATTATTATTATTATTATTATTATTTTTATTATTGTCAGTGTTATGATATGGGGCAATCTCAATTAAATCTGGATAACTTGTTGTGGGTTCTATTTTTTCAAAATATAGGAAAATTAGAAAACCAAAATTTATTCCTCTGAGAATGTGTAAATTTGAAAAAAGGAATTCTTTGATGTAGTTATTTTATGAAAATAGTTATAAAGATGATATTACAGTTTTCTTTAAGAAACTTAACGTAATACCAATTGTTACTTTTATTATCTATTCCCGTCGTTCCGATTTATATGATTTATATGATCGTATAAGGGATAATTATGATTTTATAGACTTTTTTTTATCCGTGTGTACCGTGTGGTAAGTTAACTTCGGTTAGATCCACATCTATAAGTTATAGAGTTAAATATTTCTTGTATACGAAAACAATAATTCAAAGTTATGAAATAGACGCTTAAATGAATATGAAATAATACGTTTTGATAAGTTACGGCACAATTTATTTTATTAATACTGTAAACTAAACATATCTCGGGGCCGACATATTTAACTCACATCGCTTTAACGAGTTCGCAAACAATGTCTGATCGTTATAACAAGATTTCGTCCGCCAATAAAGAAAGACAGTGCGTACCGCATATAATGAATAAAATCATATAACGCTGACGTCCTATCAGTTTTATCGTTAGCATCTTTTGAAATGCACATAGAATCCTTTTGTGATTTGTTCTGATATACATTTCAATACTTTTAATTACATCAGATTTATTACAATAGATGTAAATATATTGAAGGCAATGATGTATGATTTCGAATAAAGATTAAAGTAAATAGTCTTATGTCTCAACAAACGCTTTCCAACATTGTATAGAGGTATATTTCATTTTAAGTATAATCATTTACTTCACTAGTGATCACCTATTTATTACATATAAAGTCGGGGATTAATTTGTTTACAAGACAACACCATACCATCTTGACCTAGCCAAAACAAGAGAAATCATTTGCCCGTTTCTAGAATGATTCATCATTAGAACTTTAATCAGGACAATTAGAGATTTGTTTGTGTTTCAATGAAAGCTGAGTGCAAAGCCTGTGGATGCAACAATACAAGCTGTGACCTTCTAGATCAGTGTATACTTATCTTTATTTTAAAACGATATTTTGTGAATTTAATACCAGTTAATATAAATAGTACTTTTACTGATTAATTTCATTGTGTAAAAGCAACTGCATTTTGAAAGAAAAACTCGTATTTTTGCTATATTTTAGCTTATTTTTTCCAGAAAACATGCTTTCTTTGGTATGTACAAATCAGATATGAGTAAAAGTCATTTTCAGAATAAAAATAAAGACAAATTCAAATATACGATAATAGAAAAAATACATATATATATATATATATATATATATATATATATATATATATATATATATATATATATATATATATATATATATATATATATATATATATATATATGCAATTGTATTCTGCAAATTTCATAAAGATGATGTCGATATGATGTAGGATAATATTAATGATTTCGAAAAAAGTATCAATAAATTGCCGGTTATTGTTAAATAAAAAACAAGAACGATAAGTCTTACCTTACGAGGTTACCTTTGGAGGGACTAGTTCAGTATGTGGCGGTGAAGATGATGGCCGAGGCCTTATATATATACGATGCGTCCGCAATAAAATTGTTAATCGTACGGACGCTTTGATTGGCAGAATTTCTTCATTTTACTTGTTGGTCATATACTGTATAATAGAAACATGATTGATAACCATTATTGTATTGGAATCTGCTTTTGTACAAACCCCGGCAATAAATCATTTTTGTAGTTTCTCTATGCTAGAATATTTTATTACGGTGACCATTACCTGTCAACGAGAACTTCGGGTCGGTCGGAAATGTATTTTATGATAACGTAATCAAATGTTTATTGCGATGTTTTAATGTGTAATACGCCAAATGTCCCAGGAAATTAAAGTAAATGACCGTATATACACAAGCAGGTCAATATTGGCAATACATGTGCAATAAAATATGTGTTACAATGCTTCCGTCTTTATTATCAAATATATATTTCCTATTTTCGGTCAAGGATGCTTACAGGTGAAAACTTCTTACGGTGAATACATATTTTTGTCATGCGCATTACATTAATTTTTATGTATACAACATACTAAATTGCATATTCAACATAAAGACCGGAAGGAGAATTTGAATAAACAATTAAAATGGTAATACCTATGTTTTTTTTCAAAAAATGTTTTTTTGATTTTTAGCAATTAGACTGATATACAATAAGAAAAAGAGATACACATAGGCATAACAATTCTTAAATTCCTATACATTTTGTGAAATTTTCTTGAGAAGCCAAGGTTTGGCACTTTTCAATTGCAATTTATTAACTCACTCTTACTTCATTGTATATGAATGCCACACTTACTGGACCTGATCTTATTTTCACAAAATATGTAGGAATATATAAAGTTTGTTACTAATAGTAAAAGAAGAAAATTCGAAATAATTTTTGGTAAACACAGCGTAATGCCCTCTTTAAGGCATAATATATTATATTGAGCATTATAACTTTGTTATTATGTTTATAATATATATAGAATGTGCTTCTGATAAACTGTAGAATCAGACATTTTTGTGGGGTATAAATTTCGTTGTTTAAAAAATAAAACAAATTCTAACATTATTGCATTTACATGTTTCAATTTGTAACATGTGAATGTAACACTCTGTAGCACGATCATATACATTGAATTACTTTTGCCAATCAGATCTGAAACTGACTGATGATATTTTAACCAAGCTTGACCTTTTCATTGAACTTAACCTTTTCACCGAACTCGAGAGGTTTCCATAGAACATTTGCAACGGGTGTGGCATGCTAACAGGGGACGCTGATTCATTCCGGACACCTGGTTCTATCTCATTTGGGATCTGCAATTGGTTTTCGTGTTGAGACAGAAATCAGTATCTAATATTTGTATTTTAATGGACTTTGAGTTCCGAATATCATTTTCATACTTGATAAAGTTTTGCATATAATATATGTATTATGTTTGAAGTTTACTGGGATGTTACATCAAAACTATAAATATAGATTATTATATGACTATTTTCAAATCATATAATATCTGATATGAGGTCAAGGGTTGATATGGGATCTCATATGAAAATGGTCATATAATAAACTTTTTATTATACACTCGGGGGCCAACGCAAAATTCTGGATACAACATTTTAATGTACTGGTTAAGAATTCTAAAATCAACTTTTTTCCTGTTATTGTTTTGGTTTTTATTTCATCTTTTTAAGATATTACTTTGAATATTTCAACGACCCTTTAATTTTCTGTATATTTATGATAGTGTAGTACAATAATCTCGCTTTCTTTGCGAGAAACATCAGTACTTTCTCACTTCTAGATGTCATTTTTCACAGTTTATCTTTTTAAATGACTGATATAACGGGAGTCTCGTTCTAATGCGAGCGATATGGATTATAATCATTACACCCCCTGAAATGTATTTGGAATCCATATCACACACTGTCTAGTAAGAGTTTTTGTTTGTTTGTTTATTGTTGTTTAACGTCCCATTCAAGAATATTTCACTCATATAGAGACGTCACCAATGTCTAGTCTAGTAAGAGCAATATGATAGATATGTTTACAATTAAGGATTGTACTGCTTCGTTCTGCACAGAATTTTTTCCAAAAGCATTTGCTGTTATACCCCAGTGATGTTCAAAAAATGAAAAACAATCCTTCTATTTATTTATATTACCATTTTTCAGTGAAATTGTTGTCCATTGGATACTAAATTCATTCCAGAATACCGACTTTGCAGGGGGTGGGGTGTTTTCATATCACGTAATAATTCAACAGCTGTTTAGACATGAGAAGTATTTCTCTTTTCTGATCGCAAATACTAAATGAAATTTAGGTTTAATTTCTTTTTTATATCATTTTGAACGAAACTAGTGATGTGGACAATTTTGAATACTTATTCTCAGATTTAGTTCGCGATTATTGATATTCGATCATTTAGCAGTGGTGGGTTAGAATTGCCCGAATGGGCCTTGTGCAAATGGCTGATATGCCTACCATGTGCGATTTGGATAGCAACAGATGATCGTTGTTTACACTAGGTCGTTGCCACTGCTGGTGGACCGTTTGAGTCCCCGAGGGTATACATAAACCTAGTACCTGGTATTTCGGTACCAGCTGTTCCATCTTATATTAAAGTAATATGATAACACCATTTAAATTCGAAAATTTTCTAATGATAATATAGTCATTTTTTACAGTGGTTACTCTTAGACGGATATCGGCTATACTTTTAGAAATATTATTTGGCCTTGTATGATACCACTTTCTCCTTAAAAAATACACATACTTTTCAAATTGGAGCTCAACTGATGAAGTCTAATTGACAGAAACGATATCGTCTTGAGCATTATAACTTTGGTATTATGTTTATAATATTTACAACAAATGTTCGGTTGAATTCTGATATTTTATCATTGAAGTATACCACAGAAAGTTTGAGTGTGACTGCTAATATTCGTTCATGACAACTAGAGGTAACCATTCTACTGTACTTGACATTTTTACCAATCGCTGAATCAGTTGGGAAATGCCGTATCGGTGATGTATTCGTAAGTATTTCAGTATACTGTATTGGCTAGCCCACTAGCAAATCCTTCAAATCAATTGAAACAAGACAAATGCAGATTATGATGTGAAATAACAAACTTTTATTTGTCTGTCTAAAAGATAATTATCGACACCTTCGTTATGGAAAATCCATCTAGGCCTATAAAGTATAATAGGTCCATATGACATGTTGTTATGTAGGTCAATTCAGACTTCAGTATTTACTAGTTGATCATATATTTTATAATGCGAACACGATAGGTCTAACTGTATAATATAGAGTATCCCGTCAATTTAGTGAGAAACCTATGAACACTGCTTAGCCTATGCTCGGCATTAACATTACAGGTTGTGAAAAACAAGATGGACCTGGGAAGTAGCATAGCAATTACAGGATTTGAAGTGAAATGAGAGCCGATTTCACACGATGCGAGTGACGCATTGTTTCTCACAAGAATATATGGCGACAGCAAAGCAAACTGTTTATCAGATATGCTTGACAAAATTGCACTAGACCTAACTCCTCCTTTCTTCTGTTCAACTTACATTCAACGCAACTACGAAGCGAATTTTCATTTCTGTGGCTTGTTTCTTTTCATAACATGACCTAGATCTATCGCAATATGGGCATGTACAGCGTGCTACGGATGCAGGCCTTGTCTTGTGTTTTCGATTTCGTTCTGTCATTTTTTTTTTTTGCTTTGTGGTATTGAATGGCTTTTGAGATTAAATAAAAAATACGAAATGAATGTGTGTTATTCTATTCTTTATTGATTCATTCATATGTTCAGAAAAGACTTGTCCGACAAATACATGGTCATGGAAAGGATTTCTAAAATGTTATGTATTCCTACGCCAAAAAGTAAAGCGGTTAAACGCTTGGGTCACGCGACGACCGACTTGTGTTATTGAAATATGAATTCAGTCGTTCCATATAGTTGCAATGAAGGAAATAACAGTCGGTATGAAAATATTATCAATGTAACCACGAAATTCCCAAAAGTGTAAACATGATACTTATATAAACTTGATAATGCTCAAAATCAAGGTTTTCATTTTTCTTTTAGAGCTGTAAAATATAATGTATCTATACTAATAACTTGACAACTCCCTTTTGGTCTAAAACTAAGTGAACTAAGTAAAAACTAACACAACAATAACAACATCCGCTACAAAAACCTAAAAGAAATAATGGTGGTTTTCTAATTCACCCTTTAATCGAAAAATGGCGGTTGATCAACATATCACTAAGCCCTATTATTGAAGGTGTCCTTTCTCCGAACCGGTCGCTGGTTCTCCTTCCGGACACGTGGTCCCACCCCGTTTGGGATTCGCGATTGTTCTTTGTTTTCTAATGGACTTGGAGTTTGGAATATCCATTGCTTCTTTTTCATTATAGTTTATACAGCAAACCACATTCAGTAGAAGTAACAGAATATCGATACATGAGTGATTTAAATTTAGATAACAAAAAATACACAAATTGTCAACAGAACTTGTATAGAAAATTTTCTAATTCACTTAAATTTCGCATGTCGAAAATATTGGTGAAACTGTAAATTTTAAAAGAATTCTCATAAACGATTTTAAGATCATAAAATGATAGATAATTAATTCAGCAAACTTTTTTAACATTGTAATGATTAAGGAAATACTAAGATTTTAGAGATATTATTTGGCCTTATATGATACCACTTTATCTTTAGAAAATACACATACTTTTCAAATTGGAGCTCAACTGATGACGTCTAATTGACAGAAACGATATCGTCTTGAGCATTATAACTTTAATAATATGTTTATAATATTTATTTAACAAAAGTACCGAAAACATTAAAGTGTTATTATTTCTTAATTCTTTTTTTAAAAGAGATGCATATTATCTGAGTACTGAATTGTTTCTGCCACTTTTAACTTATTAAAAGTTAAGGAACGGCAGCTTTAACATTGGGATTGTTATAGATTAGCACAATTAGTGAAAATTGAAACAGCATCAGCGATGAAAAATGACGATAATGATTTATCTTGTTGTACTCTTCATTCAGCTTTAAAACTCAATTTTTACCATTTATTGTGATATAAGCTTCCACTTTCTCATACATTTACAGAACAACTAGACGAAAATTAGATAATAAAAATTTAAATATATCATGAAATAAATTTGTTTTTATTTACGGCTGTAGTATTTATATCTATATTAAATTTGTTTAATAATAGGAATAATTTTCTCTAGCTAATACTGGAAGCTTAAATGTTTACTATGTAAAACTATGATTCATGATATTAATTGCAACTAGAGGTCATATCCCACGTTTGTTGTGGAATTGACTACAGATTTCCATGGCACCTGCTCTCATGAGATGCGTGTTTGTCCAATAGTAGCCATGTTTGTTGATTATTGTACGGCCTTGCCATATAATTTATCAAACTATAAGTAAGTAAACAAATCATTTATCTAGGTAAATGATGACGAGAAAACTTGAAACTCGTACTCAATTTTGCTTTATTCGTCGACTTCTCTTTATATTGCCAAACCTCGAGGAAATACATAAAAATCTCCAGTTGAAGTGAGAAATACATCAGTTTTTATTTCTTTTCGTTATATTAAGTTGACATTGCAATGGCTGATTTCAGACATCAGATGTGAATCAACTGCTGAATTGACTTTTTTGTTCCATGTCTGTCAGCTAAGAAAAATTTCTTATAAATGAGAAGAATCAGTCTACAGACAACCGTAAAAGATATGAATCATAAAATGTTCTTATAATAATGAAAAACAGGTATTCATGCTCAACTTACATGGGACTATGAAATATGACAAATATATATATATATATATTACAAAAAGGTTTAGTATACTATATATATATATATAATAAACTATAAATATAAGCATGATATATCCGTAATATATATATAATAGTAATTATGATTATGATTACTATGCGTATATAATAATATTATAAAAATATAATGACGCATAATAATAATTATAATATTATTATTATTATTATTATTATTATTATTATTATTATTATTATCATTATTATTATTATTATTATTATTGTAAATAATGTAAATTTTATTATCATTATTATTATGAATAATAATAATAATAATAATAATAATAATAATTATTATAATAATAATAATATTATTATTATTATTATTATTATTATTATTATTATTATTATTATTATTATTATTATTATTATTATTATTATTATTCATTACATTACATGTCATATTAATGTCAATGAATGTGTTCGTTGTGCTTTAGGCAATATAATAATTATACCTTGAGGAAAAACAATTATCAAATGTTCTTCTTACATGATATACATTTTCACAGTTTTAACTACATAAGGAATTTCATGTACTTTTAATCAAACAAAAACAAAGTATTATAAGGTACAAAAACGTCATAAAACAGCAGCAATGGTGTTTGTACACTGAAAACTGAAAAAATGTATACTGGAAGTGTAGATAGAAATTTCCAAACTTTGGGTACGTGAGCAACATATAATACTGATACATACGTATAATGTATATTTAGCACCTTGTAAGTGTTAACTAATCTTTAATCAATGATAGACTTATGAAATTTGTATTTGCACTTTTATGTCAAGTCTTACATAATGATTTACATATAAGAATGGGGATTTTCATGTACGAGCATGGTTAGAGCATCGCAGTTTGAACCATGAAGCCTGTCACTTCTGGTTAGCACAGGTCCGTACAGGTCTTCCCAGGTACATTGTAACCAGGTCCTCTCCTCCTCCATTAAAATCTGATCGCCAACATGTAACTTAGAGTTTAGCATAAACACCATTGAAAACAAAACAAAAAAAACTTAGAAGAATGCAATTTTGTCGACATTGTAATATGGAGATTTTTTCCAGATTGTCGGGTACTATTAGACCATTTGGCAACACAATATAGATTTATAACTTGGGCCTTTTATGATACCACTTTTTCTCTCAGAAATACATTTTTATTAAATTCTTGCTCAACTTATGAAGTTTATGGACAGACACGATCGTCTTCAGCATTTGTTTTGGAGTATATAGTTCACAAAATGATCCGATATGCCAGGGCGTGTTCAACATATGAACAATTCAAATACAGAGGTAAACTTCTCACTGACAAATTATTGACACAGGGATATCGAAAACCGCGTTTGATGTCAAGGTCCCGTAAATTTTACGGTCGGTATAATGACCTTGTTTGTCATTACTCTGTTTCACAAAGTGAAATGCTGCAAATGCTGTACCAATTGTTGACGAGGATTCGTTCCAATTGTGACGATGTTTCGTTTTGACATATGACTGTGGACTCACGGCGGGTGTGATCGGACGACAGGGGATGCTTACTCCTCATGGCACTGATCCCACCACTCGATTTCAAGATGTCCGTGTTTGTTTATTTTTACCAGATTTGTACCTATATACTGGACATCCAAATGATTTATATTTCATCTGAAATTTTTTTTACATTTTGGACTTTTTTTTAAAGCTAAAACTTTGGTATTGAAAATAATATATATAGAAAGAGTAAGGTTAACATTTTATTTACACATAAATTGTAGACTTATTTAACGCTATAAATCTTTTCATCCCTATGTATCTTTACTTGTGTAATGGAAAAACACCTGCTTTGTTTACAACATGGCCGCAGACATATTTCAATTAATAGATAAAAAGCCAGAGATCTGAAATTACTGTCAAATTAGTTTTGCCATTTTAAGCGAAATTAAGGCTAAAAAAGAAAATATTGGCCAATTTAGGGTTGACGGATGAAAATTGAAAAGGGGTCATATGAGAATTATTTGGTGCTGACTAGTTGTAAACAAGTGAAAATTAGAAGTAGAAATTGGCCATTTATGCATATTTTATATCATGCTTCAAATACTGGTCTACCATCAGTGACAACCGTAGTTTTGATTACATTGAGGCCAGGTGGTGGGTTTAAATTTATTAATAGATATACTGTCAATAAGTAACTCGCTAAAATTTGGCCACTTTGGTCGAATATGTCACCATCAAAGTACTTATGTTTATAAGATGGTAACCATGAAACCGTATTACATGGTGTTATATTTTAATAATATCCCTAGTTAAGATTAACATTTACATGGTGTTATTTTAAAAATCCCTAGTTTGTCAAATATTTTTTAAGAGCACTGGCAGAAACATTGTGTACATATTTTGGACAGATAAATTTTGGCCATATAAAAAGGGTGGCCAAACTGGGCAAAAATAAACAATGGTCAAAATATTCCAATTTACGGTTATAGAAAAGTTGTTTGAAAGAGCAGTTTCATGCATGGCACGCCAAAGTTGCATTGATGAATTAAACATAGTTTTTCTCAAGTTAAACGTTGTTTTTTTTTCTCAGTTAGTCCTAGCTTTTCTACCGTTAAACCTATGTTTTCTCAGTAACCTACAGAAACTGGAGGAAAACTAAGTTGAACTGACAAAAATTAAGTTGATCTTCGCCAAAATTACATCAATGAGTATTAATGTAATTTTTGCACAGTTAAACCTACCTTTTTTCCAGTTAATGTGGGTAACGAGACAAACTAGGATGAAGTGGATATTAACTTAGTTTAACTCGTAACTCACAATAACTGGAGGAAAACTCATTTCAATTGAGAAAAATTATGTTTAACTGGAGAGGAAATAGGTTTAACCTTGAACAAATACGTTTAACTGTAGAAAAATAAGGTTTAACTGGAAAAATAGGTTTAACTCATTGAAGTGGTTTCGCATGACATATTAATGTATGCAGTTATTCAAAGTTTGGTACTATGTTATACGATCTGTAAGTAAGACACATATACCAATGCATACGGTGGTCTCAGTGATCATTAACGATCCATTACACTT
Source organism: Atrina japonica (assembly GCA_030159075.1). Taxonomy (NCBI): domain Eukaryota; kingdom Metazoa; phylum Mollusca; class Bivalvia; order Pterioida; family Pinnidae; genus Atrina; species Atrina japonica. The sequence continues at coordinate 2,248,459 of BROG01000034.1, forward strand.
ATGTATTGGCTATAAAACTCATGTAACTGTTTTGTAAGTGATTCATCTTAATGTAAATGACATCACAAAGAGTAAGTGCATCTGAAAACATCCTGAACAAACAATGCCCAGTGCGTGTCTCAGAGATTACATTAACACGAGAATGACCTACAGCAATTGGTTTACTTCGCTAATTATTATCTATGTTGCAACCTGATATAATTGCATTATATGATTATTGACAATAAACATTCCCAAACATACATGTTGCACAATGTTTCATCGTTTTTACACCCAGCTGTATTGTTTATTGGTGTATGTTAAGGGGTTCCGTGGCCGGATCGTTTTCATGTATTTCGAGGGAGCCCCGTAGTCAAATGATGTTTGCGAATGTCGAAGGAGCTCCATAGTCGGGTACTTTTAACATGCGTTGTGATGGCTCGTGATTGAGTAGTAAACCATTGTGCTTCAAACAACAATGTCTACATCAGACGCTAGAGAATGAATTTCTTGCGGAAAGCACAGTGTTCTTTTTTCAAAGACACTGTCATGTAGTAATTTTGAATTTACTGGGTGGGTGTAGGTACAAAATTTACAGCATGACAATTTTGTGACAACACTGTGACATGTTTATTCCGTCTAACTCTAAAACCTGGACACACTTGCATAAAACATCAGTACTGCTCATTTTACTCAAGTTTTCCTGAACCTTGAAATCTGATTGGATGTACAGGTTAAGTTAAGAATATTCTCAGACTTAAGAGTATTCTAAAGTTTGCATCGTCTGAGTCCTGGTGGACCTGGTACCATAAAGCTTAAGAATTACTTTAATTAGTGTAAATTTAATTTTTGCTGAAATTTGACTCAAATCTGAAATCAAATTGGCTAAGACAGAACAATTTAAGAATGTTCTCAGACTAAAGTAAATTCTTAAGATTTATGGTACCGGACCTGGCCTTCATCGTGCAACTGCAAAATTATTGAATATTTCATTAAACAGTCTTGTGTTCTTTTTTTTATTATTGCATTTTCTGTCAATAAATCGGTTTCAGTAAAAATAACTTTTTTCCACAACATATATAGGAATTTAATAATTCTTTTTAATACATTTATTTAATATCATATAACAAAAAGTTATTCTTATGCCTGTGTATATCTCATTTTTTGTAATTGCACATCAATCTAAGTACTGAATAAGAAAGACGTTTCGGGAAAAAACACATCGAATCCAACATGACCGACAGTTTGTAATGCAACTTACTGAGAATATTTCCTATTGACAATTTTTATAAACTAGTTACAGATGGGTATAATTAGTCTTAATCATCCAGATGAACATCATTATTACAAAGGTCCCATCCAACAGATATAAGCATGAATAAAAATATTTAATTTTTATCAGGTACAATTATGAGTAGAATATATATTTCAAATTAATCGTAAATTAACGATAATGGCCTGGAAACAAAATTGATAACAAGTATTCTATACCATGTGTTTACTTTTATACAAACAAATCTCAATTCTGGAATGCATCTGAGATGTTGCAAATTATGAATCAAGCAGGTGGTTTAAATATAAACTTTACGATTTTTAGTTTTGATTGTATACATTTTCACTAACACCCACCTGAAAAATTCAAATTTTACAACATGACAATGTACATCACACCTCTTAAAATGATTATTATTATTATTGTTAAAGTTGAATATATTTCAGGCAGCTCGCTCAACAATCGTGAACATGAGGATCGACTTATATCACGTTTACACTTTTCGGTTATTACCCTAGTTAATCCAAAATATGTAAATTATCGCACGTGATTTTACGTCAACAAGTAACTTGTACAAAAAGTAAAAAGTATTTGAGATTTAAACCACATAATTATACAATTCCGGGGAAAAATTCCATGGTTATTGCGAATCTTGTCACAGATATTCCTGACACAGGGTTACACTCAATTCCTTTACTGCAATAATTATATCATTGTAGATAGTATACTTTCCATTTACTTTGTCCTTTTGTCGGTTTGATAATACCTAAGTACTGCGGAGTAATTAATCTCAATCAGTGTTCTTGTGTTCGCGAATACACCATATCTTATGCCAATATAACTGTCATTATTTACATAGTTGTAAATTACCAGAAACGCAATGTGGTGACCCATAGTTATAAAATTTTACAATAAAAAAAACACTTGATGATTAACTGTAATATTAATTAATTGACAACATTGTAATGGAATTTATGTCTGTTGATCACGACAAAGCACATATGACTTCATTTTCTCCCCGTATAGGTTACATTTGAAATAAAACATGGCTAATCTGTTCCAAAGTTTTATTTATGTACCGTTTTATTTATTTCGTGAGGTCTTTATTTCTGGAAGGCATATAAAACGTTTCGAGATACAGGAAAATAATGAACATCAATAAAATTTGGCCCGTTTAAAGACTCGCACCTGACAGCTGTACATATTTTGTAACCTGGTCTGTTAATTCATCTATTTACCTGTGGTAATTACATTTCTAGTTTTTGGTCATGTACTTTCAGTACTAAGGTGATTGATGGTGTTAAACGTAGAACGGATAGTTTTTACTCCCGATACCAATATACAGGTAAGAAATAACACAAACAAATTGTACTGGAGCTCATAATTATATACAAGTTATAATGGTATTAGTCATATCAATTAGTTAATCAAATTATGAGTATGATTTCATATGTAGATAGATAGACAGAGAGACAGACAGACAGACAGACAGACAGACAGACAGACAGACAGACAGATAGACAGATAGATAGATAGATAGATAGATAGATAGATAGATAGATAGATAGATAGATAGATAAATAGATAGATAGATAGATAGATAGATAGATAGATGTAGGGTTCAGTGTCGATGCCTGTTGTTTTTATAAATTTCTTTCAAAAATTCTGTTGGTCCCACAAGACCAATGAACTAATTTCATCCATGACAAACAAATAGCAATATAATTTATACCTCTCGTTGCTGTTAATGGTATGAATAGTATGTATTGTAGATATATATTTTTATAAAAACAATACTTTATCGCCATGTTACATGTATCATGCCGTTTGTCGTCTCTTACTATCAAGTTCCATTACACGTTACAAACGTAAAACATAGCAGGATCTAGGTATGACATGAACTTTGATGCCTTTTTGTCATTTCATTACACCTGACTTGTCAATTCCACGGACAGAAACACTCAATTGTATTTTCCAGTGATAATTCATCTCTATACGTGCCACAGGTAAACCGCAGTGTGGTTGCCAGTGAAATGATACTGTCTTTCATTTTCGAGAAAGACGATGAACCTGGAATTACTTCCGTGTTCAAGTTTTTTTATTATAGCAACGAGTATTCTTTAAGTGCGAGATTTAGGACCTTGTACTAAAACAATCATTTGTGATTATTGTTGCGGTTATGTAAATTACACTAGTGAAGTAATTGTGACATTGTCTACAACACTTGTCGTATTTCTTATCTGTTTTGATGTCACCATTAGATGTACATGTTGTATTGACAACAGTATCACAGTAATTGTGACATCGTCTACATTTCTTGTCGTATTTCTTATAACTGTTTTGATGTCATCATTAGATGTAGTATTAACAACACTATTACATTAATTGTGACATTTTCTTAAACTCTTGTCGTATTTCTTATAACTTTTGATGTCATCATTAGATGCACATGTAGTATTTGCTATGGTAGTACAGTAATTTTGATATTGTCTACAACTCTTGTCGTATTTGACAATACTCTAATTTACACACATAGAAAACTGTGACATGAAACAGTATATTAATATACATGCATCAAGCGCTAACTCAGGCCAAGTACTCTCTTTTATTCATGTATGTGTAAATTCCTTCACAACGAGCACTCGACCGAGTGCCCTCTATTTCAAAAAGGTCCTCTGTCACTAGTGCCCCTATTAATCAAATATATGCATGTAATTTTCGGATGTATCCTAGGATTGTGATTGAACAATTGTCAGTCGCAGAAATGTTTTCTTGTTTGTGTCTATGTCTTCAAATCGTTCAACGATTTCGTATTTTTTCTAAATATGGCAATAACTATATCGTGTTTGGACCCAGAGTTTAACACATGGTGATAGGAAATCGTGATACGAAAAACACATAATATAAGTTACTGTGCTACATTTGGGACATTAGATTGACCGACACGTTTATGATACGTAAATAATGACACCGAGGTTTTTATGACCATCTGGTTTTCAACATTCGGCCACAGAAACACATTGTCCCAATAAGTCGAATGTTATATAGCAGTCATTTTCAATGGGGTCTTATGTTATCTACCAATCAGTAAATGACTTTGAATCTCTAACTTGTCTCTGATTGGTGGATAGAAGTGAGCGGTACATGTGTCCTTTACTAATTTTTAATTTGTAATAAATTAAAATTGTGTACAGCACAATATTATTGTCCTGTACTCAATTTTAATTTATTACAAATTAAAATTTAGTAAATGACACATGGATAAAGAGAATAACATTCATTTACAAATTTGAATGTTGCTCATGTGATCTAATATGTATAACATAGAGATATTTTAAATACTTTGAAGATGGAAAAGCCGTGTTCGTTCTTAGGAACTCCCAATTAAAAAATGAAAAAGCCAACTTTTTCCTCAAAATTTCCAACTTGAATTCTTGAAAATTCAAACATTTTAGTTGGAAAACCAAAGTTTATTTCTTGAATTTCCAACTTTAATCTTTAACTTTCCAACTTTCTAAGAATTAGTTTTAGTATAAAAAATCACTTATTACCTCATATATCGCGAAGCTAAGGGGATGTAGTAATGATGTACACGTCGTGTCAGTCCGTCAGTATGTCAATACGGGTCTTGGCTTCTTTTTTACCTTTTTATGTTACAATTTCTTTGGAAGTGCTTTGATTTATATATTTCTCAATGTTGATGCGAGTATTCAGTATGACAAAGTTTCGGACAAGATTGTTTTTAGTTTTACCGACCCCTATTGATAATTTTTTGCAGTATTTATGATTTGAATTAGAAATTAAAATAATCTTATAAATTTTAGAATCGAGAAATAATTTAAAATAAAAATTTTGAATTTTTGTTCTGTGATAATCACTTTTAACAATTTCCCACAGGCAACCATTACACTGTCAAACAAAGATCAAAGTTATTTTTCGTTCAATAATGAATAGTTAGACGTCGTTTTCTGTTATACAAGATTTATTTTAAATAAATTATAGTAAATATTTTATCAGTTGATAAAATGTCAAAAGTTATATAAATGTTTATCACCAAAGAATAAAGTTAGCTTTTCCAACTTTAATCTCGGAAATTCCAAGAATAAATTAAGAAAAGCCACCTTTTAAATAGGAAAACGGAAATGACAAACATGTTTTTTTTTTATTATTATTTTTCAGTTCAAAGCACGGTCTTTGGACGTATTAGAAAAAAGGACTTTGTCAATTCTATGACATCACATTTTGAAAATAGACTTAACATCTGTCTTAAATTCCTATGAAAGTATCTTGATTGAGAAATGAAAATTTCAGAAAATAAAATGTTATGTCATTCGTCGAGGTAACTTCATGGATCTCACCTCCCTGACATCTAATTGGGGATACATGTTTAAACAATGATATGAGTTTTTCTTCAGCAAAATTTTTTTTTTCAAAAATCAAAGAAGAAATACAAATTAATCAAATTTTGTGAATAATTACTTAATTTTTTTAGAAAAAAAGACAAAATATTATGAATGATTTATCTTCGTCATTATTTCTTAATAATATTGAATTTCAGTCACTGTAATGTTTTGTTACTGTGTTTCGAGTTTCTCTCGTGCTGAGGATTTCTGTATTTTTATATTATGTGTATCTTTAGGACAATGTTCTAGGTAACTGTTGATCATGTACAGGTACTGACGCAGCAGTGATACATCTCTAGGTCCACCGCCAGGTACAATAACTTCTGCTGTATTATCAAACAATATCATGGTTATATCACAACCTTTGTTTCCATCCAGTAGGTATCTTGACATGCGGCATAATAGTAAATAGGCCTCGAAATGACAACGGTAGGAAAACAGAGGATCATTAAGTATGACATGATTATGACATATTTACAGTACGCTGTCATTCTCCGGAACTGATCAGATGTATTTACTCATTCAGTCACAAAAAATATTTCCATACGATATATACGAGTGACACTAAATATTTGTAAACAGAACATACTAGCAAATATCGATATATATATATATATATATATATATATATATATATATATATATATATATATATATATATATATATATATATATATATATATATATATATATATATATATATATATATATGACAGGGCTAGAGGAAACCAAATTCATTTTGGTAGAGTATTTACACTTAGCAATGGAGAATTATTTTGTAAACTTCATTAATTTTTTTAATAAAAATATATATATATACTTTATTTTTCAATTAATGGGCCTCACAAATGGACAAATGAGATTTTGGCAATAAACAGTGAAACACTTAGAAAGGAACAGTAGTATATCAGTGAAAGAATTTACTAGAATGATAAAATATAGATGAAACAAGACAACGCCATACATGTATACTATTGATTATTATGAGAGATTTGTCATAAACATGTTGTAGATGTCCATAGCATTCACACATAAAATATTATAAAGTCAGTTTACCACGATATTTTTTATAAATGTTGATTCAACAACAACTTGATTAAGTCAAGTCAAAACACTCCTTCAAGCTTTAGGGCTGGGATATATTTGGGAACATCAATATGTAAGTGAAGTAAGTTTTTTTCTGGTAATTTTTTGTTTACAAAATTAGATGTTTTCATGCAAGAAATGCATACTTATTTCGAAAAATCTACGAAATGGTTCTATAAAGACACCTTGTAACCACACATGATCTGCAATATCATCTGTGAAAGGTCTTACCTGACTCATTTGTGTGTAACCTTTCTAAATTTCTATTATCTTCACATAGCCTCAGTATAGATACAGGTAGATGTAGTAACATTCAGAGGCATAACAGAATTTGAACTAAATGTAATAAGATGGAAGTAGAAGATGAATTTCATTTTGTTATATTTGCTCATTCTGCTAAAAATTGCTGACTGAAAGATATATTTGGAGAAATCATTCCGTGTTTAAGCTAGTTCAACTATTTTCTTTACAAAAAAGAAAAGTTCATATAATTCCACAAAATTTATTCAAAAAGCTTTTCGTATGCGTAACTTATAATCTTTGTAATATATCTTCAAGAATATGTATAATATCAAGTACTGAACATTCTATATGATATTTCATATATACATATTTATGTTAGTGGTTACTTTTAGACGGATTTGGCTAAGTATTTTGATTTTTTATTTGCCCTTGTATGACACCACTTTCCCTTTAGAAAATTTATTTGAAATTGGACCTCAATTGATGAAGTCTAATTGACAGAAACGATCGTCTTGAGCATTATAACTTTGGTATTATGTTTATAATGTCTATAGAAATGATAATAATGTATGTTGTATTTAGGTAGATAAGTTGCATAATGTATGTTTACATTGTTATGACAATGTAACATTAATTTGTACATTGTATATGCATACTGATTAGCCCGAGGGCTAAAAGTAAATAAACAACACAATACACTGATACAAACAAATTCCTTTTCATTCCTTGTGATATGCGTCAGATTTAATTAAGAATTGTAATTAATTTCCACCTCCTTTTTTCACATTTACAACAAATTCTATTTTCTATTGACATATTTTATATCTTCCACTTCTATAAATAATATATGTGATGATATTCTTAACCTGCAGAATGTTTTTCTATAATGGAAGTTTTAACTACATCAAGATAATTATCTGAACCAAAATTTCTTTATACAAATACAGAAGTATCTAATTTTCCAGATTTAAGTTTCATTATTATTTTTCCATATTTTTGCGTAAAGTTTGTTGTAAAATGAAACCAAATTGTCTTTCATTAGAAGACAGAAAGTCTTCTATTATAGTATCTTTTTAAACAATGTTGTTATTGATGAGTGTCAAGTTGATTTACCTTGATTATGCAAATAATTCAAATTTGCAAAAACATTAGAAAATAATGGAAATTCTGACATTATGTAAACGGTTTCAACATATACATGTACATGCATTTTACAATCTTATAATGAAATGGAAACCGTCCGAGCTCTGATAGAGGTGTGGCAATGTGAGATGTCAGCAACGTCTAATAAGCACTAAACCATTTTAATACCATTAAAATACCACCGAAAACGGAATTACCTATATATCACAATTTAATACCATAAGTATGAAATAAGTACTGTACAGTATTAAAATTATATAGCAATTCTCTGACGTAATCGTAATATGAAAGTGAACTCAAGGTCAAGCACTCGGAGGACCTCTACCATGCACGTTCAAATATATCTAAATATATGTATTACGTTTGGCAAGTTTATTTTTTTCTAATGAAAATAAATAAGACATATTACGGAGTGTCGTGTTGTACATTTTAAAATTACCAGGTGGGTGTAATTTCATACATTTAGGTTTTATAACACAGCTTATTGAAAACTATAGATAATCATCTTTGTTATAGACAGTATAGTTTGAGATAGACCAGTTACGAGTTATTCCATACCGGTCATTTTTGTCGGAATAATTTGTACTCAGATCATATGACCTTAGCAGACAGTATGGCAAAGTTTACTTTGACAACATTCAGTGATATGTTATTTCAGTTCATCTGCGATGAATAAAGTTTAGATGTTCTGAGCCGGCCTGGCTCAGTCGGTAGCGCGCTCGACTCTGGATCGTGAGGTCGTGAGTTCGAGTCCCGCCGGCGACAGGTTGGTTTCCTGTCTTTCGGATGAGACAGTAAAAGCTGGAGGTCCCGTGTCACAGTAGGTGTCGGCACGTTAAAGAACCCTCACTGCTCAATGGCCGTAAGTGCCGAGCATAGGCCAAAATTTGAAGCCCTTCACCGGCATTTGGTGACGTCTCCATATGAGTGAAATATTCTTGAGTGGGACGTTAAACAACAATAAACAAACAAACAAAATAGATAAATGTTCTCGTATATGGCAAGTGTCATTACTTTCCTGTAAGCTACTTTTCAAATTTTACACCTATTACTACATGATATTCGTGGTCCGGGTCATACCTACGATAAAGTGTTTAACCGGGAGTAATAATCTATTATGACAAACCGTGACGGAATGGAATAACTCGAAAATGGATTTATCGCTAAATTGTAAAATTTTAATGTAACATGAATACGAAATTTCGTTGTGTAGTAAACTTTGAATTTTCGGAAGATTGTAAAAACAAAATTTACAACATAAAATTTAATTTCACATCTACTTAGAAAATTCTAAATTCACAGCACGAATGGAGCATTGTGCAGCTAATACGAAACACTGAAACCGTATATAAGTCATTTTGAGATTGGGATACTGTTAAACCTCGGAATATTGTCATGTTTTACATTGAAAGTTACTCTGTGGTTTTGAATAAAAATATCGAATGTGAGAATATTGACAACTTTTTCTATGACACATTTGTTCCAGTTTTAAGAGTTCGACTTGCAAGGGAGGTTTCGCATTTGATTATGTATCGTACCTAGGGCGTTACGTATGGTGGCTGATTTCTGCTATCTCGTTATTTCGCTTTGTCGCAGCGACATAGCGATAATTATCGTCTTTTCGCCCCGCTAATTATCGTATCGTCTTTTCGTCCCGCTAATTATCGTCTTTTCGCCTTCCGGTATGGAAAATCTACTCATGCGTATTGTACAGTCTATAAGGAATGCCGTATGTGATATGACATGTGTACTAATAACGTACATCAAAGTATTTCTAAATATACTACATAACACATACGAGATTTTCATTTTATTTTTTTTTGTCCAGATATGTGAAAGTTGTCTATAAAACCTAATGTAAAATACAGGTCGAAATTTATCTCTATCCCGACGTGTTGAACTGTAATTAACGAACTAAAGTATTCAGTACGTAATACATTTAAATAATATACGAAAATACTTAAGATACATAATTTGTAACTTGTTTAAGTACCGACTGTTTTCGTAGACGCTGTTTCTAAGTAAGCGATAACGTGACTACTTCGCAACACCGCCTATGAAATAAATAAATAAATGAATAAAACTGAATAGCATATTTACTGTAACATTGATTTATATATGTTTCCCTGTCCCACGTAGGCCTACCGAGGATGTTGCACCAGCGTTAACCAGCGGAATTGTCCTACACAAGACCACATTTTAGAATCAATTATATGGTTTGATTTTAAACCTTTGAAAACCATTCAAAATGAACATGAAGTTGTCACCTTGATCTATTTCGATATATTTTTTTTTTTTTTTTTGTTATGGAATAAAGACAAATGTTTGATCAAAATGTCAAAAATGGCACATTCAACACCACAAACGTCCGAAAATAGATTTTTCCCAGATATAAAGCATATATTCGGACCAAAATCGCATTGTCTTTTAAAACTCAAATTCTGTCGAACTGTTTCCTTATTCCCAGGATGCTACAATGCGCTACTAAAACGGCTCTTGTTAGCATTCCTCTCCGAAAAAAACTTTGACACAGCCCCTTTGTATTTTATTTTATGTCAGATCTCTTTAACCACGTGAAAAAGGTTCTATATAAAAAAAAATTATTAAATTTGCATACTGTTTACATTCAGTTTATTTGTCATTTGTGTTCGCATGACAAAAAGTAGGTAATACAGGCTGTTCTGCTGATTGTTTTAAACCATCGCCGTGAATGACAGAAAATTTGAAGATTTTCCAAGAGTTCTAATGTATGGATTTATGTAGTAAATTCTATACAGTTACGTATTGTACAAGCGAATTCATTTTACGTAAGATAATGGTTCCAGATATGAAAGCCTTTGTTAAAATCGCGAAAAATCTTATCCAATATGTACCCAAACGCACTATTTTTCTTTTAAATACGAATTAGCTTTAGGCTTTGACATAATTTTGATAGGTTTTTCAATTAGCAACAATATGCATTAGATATGAAGAGCGTTCTGCAAACAATTATAAATTGTACAATACGCATGAGTGGACTATCCATACCGGAACTCCGAAAAGACGATAATTAGGGGGTTGTCGCTGAGAAAAGTTGATAATTAGCGGAGTCGAATTTTTATTTATTCATTTATTCATTTTTTACATGGCTCTAAAAATAAAAATCTACGAAAACGTTCGTAGAAATTACTATGCTATACGCAGTCACGGTCATTTAAGGCGTCTGGTTACAGGCAACCATTGTATAGTTGCCATTGTATCTTCGGAAATAGTCCCGTATTCATGGTGAATATTTACTTTTTCTAAAGTAAACAATATGCATATGTTGTTTTTCTATGGTAGAAGAAATACCGGGGTCATTTTCTAGAAAATAAACCCAGGCCTTCTTTTTTAATCTGTAAAATTTAAATTAAAACTATTATATTCTCACTTTTTAATTTACCATGGGTTTTGCCAAAACTGAAAATCAAAGAGTGAGAACCTGATTAAACGAAAAACGGTGTTCATTTTCCTACAGGTATGGGTCAATTTTCAACATCTGCCAAGGTATTATTTCTACGTAGAATATTGACCTCGGGTAGATTTTCTATGGGGATCACTTTTCAACGTTACGTGATTTCTGAAGAAAAAGTTAGTAAAATGAAACACACACACACACACACCGCAAACACTAATGAGTAATTTTAATAGAAACATTCACAACAAATTGTTTAGATACTGTAATAATTGTGCTGATGACTTTTTATCATTAATAGGTCGAAAATACAGCTTTTGTTCATCCCAAAGAAGATCGCTCAATGAATTCAAATGTATTCTACGACCTTGATATCGTCTGTTGTTTTGACGTGTGGAGAAAGTTAAGAGAAAAAGATAGATAAAAACACTATAAAATAATATCGCTAACACTGAAACATGACAATACATGAAACATAAATAGACAAATGTATATTTCTATATAGATACAAAAGTAAATCGCGTGTCGAAATGACCAAATTAAAGATAAACAACTTTTGATCTTGTCAGCCTAACATAATTAATAAGAGTGCTTTTAACAAACGGTCGAGGTAACTATCACATTGTTCAAACAATAATGTATATACAGCGAAAGCTGTAAATTAAGACCCCCTTAAGATGGGAGGGAGTCTTTATATAGAGGTTGATTTGAACACAAAGGGTACAATTGGGGACAGCAAAACAGTCTTTGTGACCAGTGTTATATATACATGTATATATATATATGTGTGTGTGTGTGTGTGTGTGTGTGTATCACAAATATCACTACTTCATTGAACATTTACTATGGGACCTTGGATCAGAAATTATACTATCTGCGTAAATAAAATCATACATAAAGCAGAAATACAGAAAAAGCAAGGCACCTAAAAACTCGCCATGCCCCGGCTGGGGTTCGAACTCTCAGCCTACGGCACTAATCACCTAGCTGCCATGCTCGACGCCCTAACCACTTGGCCATCGACGCATTCACAAATAAATGGATAGTGGTGAGTAGAATTCCGAACATGAGAACACGGTCATAGCGATAGAGGTGAAAGGTGTTTAATCCTAATGTATAATTGTAAACCATCAATCGTAGAGGGTAATTTCGAGAATTTTATAATATTTCAGTACTTCGAACCAAAAATACTCCGAGATAAGCGAGATTTCAAGATAAAAACTTCGAGATATCCGGATTAAAAGTAGTATAAACATATTGTCAAGTAATCAGGACCGGACGTTCGACTTTGACATAACCGGAATTTCCACTCATCCGATTTGGACATTATGAGATTTCACAGTACATGTATTTACAACTTCCAATTGCTTAAAATATCAGTTTAAACACAAGTACACAGAGTTATAAAGATCATATAGGTTTGTTTGTTTGATTGTTGATTTAAGTCCGGCGCCAAAAATATTTCGCTTGTATGGATATGTCACCAGTTTTAGGTGAAGTGTTACAAATTTTGACCTGTGCGATGGACTGACGTCAATGCATTTAGGCTTTTTTTTTGCGTGCCGCGCCTTCTTCGACTCGGGACTCGGTTTTTTAAGTGTCGTCCGACAGACTCGTAACTTTCACTTCGTACTGTGAGAGCTTGTCGAAGGAACAGTTACTACCATTTTAAACGTTTTTGGTATGACCAGGTCCAGGAATCGAACTCGGGACCTTCCGCTTGCAAATAGAACGCTCTACTCTAGACCATCACAGGCGATAAACTCATATAGGGCATTAGACTATAATTTCGTCTAGCTTTGCATAGCATGTATTAGGATAAGTCATGGTTTTAAGAACGACAAAAAACTTTTCTGTACTCGAATTCCAATAGTTTCTCAGTTATATGATGGCGGTCAGTGGTGTTAGAGAGAACTCGCTTACAATATACGTAAGAAGATATCATCAGCCTTCCGCAAGTAAACTTACAAACTTTCTCACAAAATCAGCTTATGTTCCAGTGGCACTAGGGGTGAGGGACTTCACGATTTAAAGTGTGGCGCTCTGGCCACTGTATCACGGAGTATACATGTGAAAAAAAGTTTAATTATAATCTTAAATATTTTAAATCTGATATACGGGGTGGGTCTGTGGTCGAATTGTTTACAACACGATTTACTTTCGGAAGGAATGGGGTTTTTTTCCTGGATACTTTGTACATGAGCTTTCTCCCCGTTCAGTAAGAATTGGTCGTCTCTGTATCACTAAAATATTGAATGTAACAAAAATCATAACAAAATTATTTAGCCAGCACACATCCTAAGCTGATTTTTTTGGTAAGAAAGTTTGCCAGTTTACTCCCGGAAGGCCGATAATATTTTCCCGGCTATATTGTATCCGGGTTCTCTCCTCAACTAGTAAAAACTGGGCGCCACTATTATAACGGAAAAATTTATGAGTGTGGCATAAAATACTACATTTAAAAAAACTGTTGACAGTTTGCTACGATCGATTTCTAATCAGTGTAAGATGTAAAATGAATTCTCATTCAGTACGTAATTACGGGAATTTCTAACGGGTGAGTACTATTCAACCCGTATAATATAAAGTGAAAATTCAACTTACTACCGATGAAGAATGGCCACGTTGTTTAGACTGTTTTTTGTGGTATTATCGATTGTAAAACTTAATGTTAGATCTTTCGTTATTCTTGAGCAGGTATGTTTTTACTTTCATTTTGACTCATTTTCATGTCAGATTATTGGACATCCGTAGTATTTTGGCTTTATTCATACGGTAGATTTTATGACTCATTCTGGTTTCGGATGAGACAGTAAAAACTGGAGGTCCCGTGTCACAGTAGGTGTCGGCACGTTAAAGAACCCTCACTGCTCAGTGGCCGTAAGTGCCGAGCATAGGCCAAAATTTGAAGCCCTTCACCGGCATTTGGTGACGTCTCCATATGAGTGAAAAATTCTTGAGTGGAACGTTAAACAACAATAAACAAACAAACAATATGACTCATTTTGGTAGAGCGTTCAGTTTCAAAGGACGGGGAGGGGTATTACAAATGGTCACAAGTCTAAGATTTGGTCCTACCGTTACATCTAAAACTTGCGACCATTTCTCATTTTGCCTAATTAAAACTTGATACGTACAACCTTTCCCCAAGGGTCAGATTATTGTTGCAAGTGTCACAATTCCGCTTTGAGACAATGTCAAGTTTTAATTTACCGGGTCTGTGGTTATAAAATTTAAAACATGACAACTGTATTAGAATAAGTCTATAGCCTGAGACAAATTTATGTCACTTTGATCCAATGAATTATGTTGGATGATCATTAAAATTGTTCAGAAAAAAATTATTTGTTTAAGCCTTTGGACTATTAATTCCTTATCTATATACATGTATACTTTTATGCTTTAATCTTCTGTTAACATCTCAGTGGCGTACGTTAAAGGGGAATTAGCTGTGCCCCCACCCCCCAAAAAATGTATCGTAGTTTTACTACTAAGATTGATGCACAATATTAGCAAATGAAAACGGCCGTAAAAATCTTAATATATCCCTATATATTTTGTTAAAATAAGGTCCGGCCTAGAGTCGTATGCATAGCCAAATAAGTAAGTTATTAAATCATTTGCAAACAAATAATTGTCAAACTGAGTTTCTCAAGAAATTTTCACAAAATATATACGAAGTTAAGAATTTCTATGCCTGTATATGTCTGGTTATTATCATTATTTTTTTTTTGTTATTGTATATCATTCTTAGTAGTAAGAAAAAGGAAACAGTTTTAAAACACACACACAGCTAACATCTCAGTGGCGAAGTTATAGGAGCATTAGCTGTCAGAGGGAAAGAGACCAGCCCCGCCGTACCATTTGTTTGTTTTTGTTTATTTTTTCATGTTAGTAATCTAGATATTGAAATAAAGTGATTAAAAAGCCATATATGATGATTTAAAAATTGCAACAAATTTAATGTCTTGTCATGTTCAAAAATATAACATATATAGTCTATAAAAAGAGTGGATTTACAACTATTAAATTTATATAAAAAGGAACGACACAAAAACGAACAAAAGTCAAGACTAACAACATTGAAATGTTTTATGTGTGTAGCACGTATAACATTATCTGATAGCAGTGTTTTCCAATGCTACCAAAAATCGTTCTGATCCCCATAATGTCACAAATAAAGTAAAATTTAAATTCAATAATTTAAAATGAGACTTAAAATCTAAGTAATTTAGTAATAAAAAACATTTTATTGGCAAGAGCTAAAAATAATTCCAAAACACTCCTTCTAATTCCGACTTGAGGCGGTAACTTCCTGGTAGTCCCGGACAGCCCAATGATCCGACAGCCAATAGTCCGACAGAGGCTGAGTGTTACATAATCAAATCAGAACTATGGAATATTTTCCCCAGATGAGTTATTCTCCAGATGAGTATTTCCTAAGTAATATAATACTGCTTGTTGTCATGGAAATTACTGGCCAAATATGTCTATTTGCTATTTTTTATTAACATTTCATTTTTTTAGAAATCCTCATTTTGAAAGTATTCTGGATGACCTTTACAATTCTCGAACTGGAAATATTTTACACGTCTGTCCAGTTGCGCGATCTTCTTCATATCATTATCAACTAAATCAAAATCATAAATATTTAAATTTTCCTTCAGCCTACATTCACTGCTGGCTTTAGGTACAACTGATATTCCTCTTTGAATTAGCCATTTAAGAAGAATATTCCCTTTTGTTCTTTTGTATTTACGAGACAATTCCTCAATCACGGGCTCATCTAATAACACAGGGTCTGTACTACGTATGTGATGCTGAGGTCGGGCAGGTGCACCAAGTGGACTATAAGCTGTAAGAGTTATTCCCCTTTCTAATGAGTATTGATAAATGCTTCTTTGTTGCAGATAGGCGTGGCACTCTAACTGAATATTTGCAGGAGGAATCTTACACTGTTTTATTATACGTTCTATTTGATTTATCGTGAAATTTGATACACCAATGGCTCTAGCCTTGTCCGATGATAACAATGTTTCCATGGAATTCCAAGCAAGAACTAAATCATAATGACAAAATTCAAGCCTTCCTTCACCATCCGTCGGCTTAAAGTTGCCATTTCCTCTGTTTTTCAGACCCCAAGGATGATGAATTAACATAAGATCAATATATTTTGTTTTCAAGTTTTCCATTGACTGTTCTACGCTCTTTATAACATCTGGCGGGTTCATATACACAGACGGTACTTTCGAAGTCAGAAATAAATCTTTTCTTTTAATGAATCCTTCCCTTTCTCTTCTAAGTATGACGTCGCCAATGTCGCTTTCATTTCCATACGAAAGGGCCGTGTCAAATAATCTATATCCCAAAAATATCGCTTTATCAACAATTTCTTTTCCCTTTTCTCCTTGAATCATGTATGTACCAAGTCCAACAGCCGGCATGAGTGCTCCGGTGTTCAATCTTAAACATCTTGTTGATGCCGTCATGCCTTGTTGGTAATTTATATGTACACTTCCCTCCTTCGACTCTTGTTTCTGAACTTATGACATAATACACGTGTTTTTCAATCCATGTGCGTTTGTTATCGTAAAGCGTTTTCGTGAACGAGAGGATTGTAATTTAGATAAGTTTCAAAATGAAGTCGGAAAGCCGTAGACTGCATATCCGGATTTGATCTCTCTCTCTCTCTCTCTCTCTCTCTCTCTCTCTCTCTCTCTCTCTCTCTCTCTCTCTCTCTCTCTCTCTCTCTCTCTCACACACACACACACACTCACATTATTAAATTTTTCATTTTGAATTTAACGCAAATATCGTTTTCATACTATTTCTTAATCTTATCTTATGTCTTATAGAACTATATTAGATCTACGTAAATCGAATCGTTGTTTAATGTAGTCATATTGGTGTCTTTACGCATGTTTCGATTTAACATATATATCTCATATAATAGATTATGTGCATGACCCAAAATCAAGAAAATGGTATTTAAGATGTGATGAGAAAACTCACTATTTATTTATCTTCTATAGGACATTTTTACCAGACTTTAGAACAAAGGATCACTTTTGATATATTCACTTGCAAAACCGATATCGCTGAAGTAACTTCTGTATCAACAGTATTCCAAATTGAGCCAAAAACTGTTTCGATAGTGTTGTATGTTAGTTTATTCTATGTATCATGTATTTATAATTTCTGTTTGTCTATAATACAACAAGAATGTGTATTGTATAATAGTGTTAAAAATAACGTCCCTTTTCATCTTAGACACAATATCAAAATATCTACCCAATTGATGGGCTACATTTTATTTATTTTATTTTATTCATATATACAGCAACTGTACATATCAGTCCTTAACTCAAACTTTCCACTCTGAACCCTTCACTGACTGTGACACTTCGTCTATCAAAAGTGACCTCTTGACTCTACTTGTAAAAGTTAGTGAGCATGAACCGCCATGCACATGCACAACAACAAACTAAGATTATTTATTCCATGAGGACGAATTAATTACTAAACAAATATGACCGAAAGGCAAGTCATCACGCTTGATAAATTGGATTCTATGAAATAGATGACAAATGATTATCAAAAGTACTTTATAACAATGTAAATTTCATGAATATATGTCAACTATGCATTTTGTACTATGCAACATGTACTAATGTATAAACATGTTTATTCTTTCATACTTATTTGATTCATTTATATAATAAATTATTGATTTTATCTTTTTAATTACAGAATGGAATACTACATGAAAATGTGGTCATGGAGGGAAACATTACCTTGCTTCAGGTGAGTCAGAGATTCCTATAGAGAATATATTATACTTACATAGGCTATCAGGGACCTCCCTGGTCGACTAGTTAGACCATCGCACTTTGAACCATGCCATTTCTTATTTTTGTCAGCTCAGGTCCGTAAACGGGTTCTCACATCCACCATTAAAAATGGCCCGCTACCATATTACTGAACAGTTGTTATATTAAAAGTTTAAATATTTATTAATTTAAACTTATCTATAACCATCTAACACAATTGTTAATTGAATGTGGACTAAAATGCCATTCCAATCAAATCAAAAACAAAAGAGAGAAAGAAATGAAACATTGACATACCAGCTGTTTGCATTATCTGTCCGACACTAATCGGTTAGAGTGGTAGCTTAGTTTGTCACTTTCTTAAGAACTGCGCAATCCATATAACTAACCGCTTGTAATGGTATAGTTAGATCATTCGACTCACAAGAGGAAGGTCTCGGGTTCGATTCATACCAAAGACTTTTAAAGATGATAGTACTGTTGCTTCACCAATCGCTTGGCATACGAAGTGAACGTCATGGTCTTACTGATGAGACTTAAACTAGAGGTCACGTGTTATAGTAGACCAGTCCCATTTATAAGAACCCGACTCACTGCCTTGGCGTCAGTCTATAGCACATGTCAAAATATTCTTGACCCGAAAAATCTGAGATTTCCCTATACTCTCCTTAAAATGAATTCAGTAATTGCAACAGATAAATCATTTACACAAGTCAAAACATTTTATTCTTTTTCTTATCACAGTGTTTAAGCAACTGTAATACTTTTGATTCTACCAATCAATAAAATTTTAACAAATTATTTTAAACAGTCTGTTGAAAGAACGGAGCCAGCGGAGGAACAGAGCATACCTGGTTTAACAGAAGGGGATATAATTACAGACACCAAGGTACCTGTATAATAAGTGTTCCTGTAGAAAGGGCTATCTAGATTTATTCTAATATCTTTTTATTTTACTCTTCTTCTAAACAGAATGTCTACAACTGGTTAATATTGCGATAGTGACATATAACAACGAAATGTGTATGTAAAGGCTAGAACTTCTAGCTTCTAATTGGTTGAAGAAATTTTTATATTATATTAGACTACTGGTATTTAGGTCTTCTAGATAAAGCTAAATTCCATGGAACATTTGCAACGGGTATGGCATGCTGACTCCTTCCGGACATCTGTTCCTATTCTTTTGGGGATTCTCAATTGTTCTTCATGTTGAGACCATTTGTAAGTCAAATATGTCGTATTCCAATAGACTTGTAGTTTCGGTTATGCATTGGTACTTCTTCATTTAACTTAGTATTGACTGGTAGGGCAATATTTCACTGTGAAGTCTTGACTGGTAAAGCAATTTTTTGCCCCGTAAGTGTTGACTTGTTTAACAATTTTGCCCCTTGTTAAAGGGGCATTAGCTGGGTTTTTTGTCAAAAATGTCTTTCCTTTTTTACAACTTAGATTGATATACAATAACAAAAAGAGCTATACACAGGCATACCGAATCTTAAATCCCTATATATTTGTGATATTTGCTTGGGAAGTCAAGGTTTGGCACTTTTTCAATTGCAACTGATTAACTCAGCCTTACTATTTGTATATGAATGCCACACTGGACCTGACCTGATTTTCACAAAATACAGGTATATAGGAATATAAGATTTTTTATGTCGCTGTATAGTTCTTATTTGTTATTGTACATCAAGTACAAGTTGTACAAGTAGAAAAATGATAATTTGTTTTAGCTAATACAGCTAATGCCCTTTTAAGTGTTGACTGGTATAACAAGTTTACCCCCTTGTTAAGTGTTATTACTTTAGTAAATACAGCTAATGCCCTTTTAAGTGTTGACTGGTAAAACAAGTTTACCCCTTGTTCAGTGTTATTACTTTAGTAAATACAGCTAATGCCCTTTTAAGTGTTGACTGGTGTAACAAGTTTACCCCTTGTTAAGTGTTGTTACTTTAGTAAATACAGCTAATAAATGTTCTTTTAAGTGTTGACTGGTAAAACAAGTTTACCCCCTTGTTAAGTGTTATTACTTTAGATTTGATCTTGAATTGTTACCATGGATTTACCACGCCGTTTTCAGTTGCATCAAAACTCAGATACAGTTATACATGCAATTAAGGCCACCTCTGTATAAAGGACGCTTGCCTATATAGCCATCTCAGCATAATCATGGTTATAATTTTATAATGAATACACCTCTTTATCAAGGCCACCTGTTTATAACGGCTACTTTTTCTGTTCCCTTGAGTAGCCTTTATAGTCAAACTGGTTGTAATTACTTCTAGAGATTGACTAAACTGCCTGACACACTAAACAACAGATATGTTTCTAAAACCGAATATCGTGACATTTATTCAATATACTGATGGAGATAGGTATTTACATAAAGTCACATATGAAACCCCAATTCTTTTTAAAAAGTTGGTTCCCGATGACGTTCATAAAAATGTGTAAAACCTTTTTTTTAAATTTCTCTATCAGAGGTGGAAAATTAATAACAAATCAAAACGCTGTTCCATGTTTGCATTCCTTCTAATAGAAATTCTGGCTCCGCATATACATAACGTATAATTCATAAAATGAACGTATGAGCCTTTAACATGAGTTACAAGCATTGAAAATACATGTAAAAGTTCTAGAATTATCAGTTGTGTAAACAGAGATATTTAATGCTTGTCTTCATTTCAGAAAGAAAAAAGAAAATTTGTGCGTTTTGACTCATGGCGATGGCCTGGGGGTGTTATTCCGTGGAAATACAGTACAGATAAAAGACAATTCAGTGAGTAGTGACTCTACCAAGAACCACCATTTATACAGAGATTGCGTGAATATTGATTTGAATGCAGACCCTATGGAGAACATTTTTGTAAATTGTTCAATCGTAAAAGCGCGTTTCAAAAGAACAATATAACATACCCTTGCCAGATATCTTAAGACGAAAAAGTTTTATATGATATATCTGCTGAATTGATTAATATTCCTGGGCTCCTAACTTCTGAAATGTGTTCAATTTTGTTTCATTTACCGATGTTTTAACCAATTTCGTCCAGCAGTAGATGCAATGATTTTCCTGTACTTTCTTGGGCATTCGCTATAAGTTCCTGTGCACACACGTGTATCTAGCGGAAGTAGATTTAAGTCTGTGGACTTGGAAATCCTTGTTATATGACGTAAATCCCATGTCGCAATAGTTTATATAACCTACAATATAAAGGTGAAATGCAAATCCTGAATTATTCACATAGATTGTGTGCATCACTTATTTTTACACACAAATCACTGTGACGCCAGAAGGTGACTGTCAATTTGTAATGGAGTGAACAAGTTACAATATCATTTTAAATATACCAATGTAAAGACCATCAAATTTCCGCAAGTAAATTGGCAAACACTCCTGCGTAATCCACATAGGTAACAGAACGACTTGAACCCATGCTGACTAGGGTTGAGTGACATCGGAATTTTAAGCGCCGCCTGCGTAAATCCACATAGGTAATTAATATACGTACGACACTTGAACCCATGCTGACTAGGGTTGAGTGACATCGGAATTTTAAGCGCCGCGATGCTCTGAGGAATCGATTGCAATGATCCTTATATTAATATACGTAAGGATACTTCATATAGTTTTTTTCTTTATATTGATCTGTTTCGTTGCTAAATCTCATTACAGTAATATTTCAACTTAATTATTCTGGGGGACATCTGACGCCATCAACTGAGGGCCTAGATATTTGTTGATACAGTTACAACTACCAAGAAAGTGATTATGTACACTGTTCAGCCATGAATTTTAGAAACCCGGAAACAAAGATTCGAAGGGATGGGTATTCTACTCAGAGATGGATTCTTGTTCTATACATAAAAATTTACATTATAGATTTAAATTTTGAATTGTGTTTAAAGCCACACTCAAAGTTTTCATTTATATTGTGGCAGCCAGTTTGTAATGGTGGAGGATATAATCTGGTTACAGTGTACCCGGGAAGAGACCACCGGTCTTCCACAAGTAAACTGGCAAACTTTCTCACAAAAATCAGCTTAGGTTCCAGCGGGGCTCAAGGCTACACTGACCACAGGTGAGAGACTTCATGGTTCAAAGCGCCATAATCTAACCATTCGACCACGGATGCCCTTACATTATTAATGCTAGTATCTGTGAATACAATTCATTATCAGTTAAAGGTCAATAATGAATTTTGGACCAAGATGAATGTAGTTGATATACAAGAAATTGAAAACTAAAAGCTTCTGTAATCGCAACTTGTCACAAACATACTAAGTACCTCATAACTGACTTCGTGGTGGTATTACGGTTCGGATGAGACAGTAAAAATCGAGGTTTCGTGTCGGCACGCTAAAAAACTCTCACTGCTCAATGGCCTTAAGTGCCGAGCATAGGCCAAACTTTGAAGCCATTCACCGGCATTGGTGACGTTTCCATATGAGTGAAAAATTCTTGAATGGAACGTGAAATAAATACAACCAACCAACCAACCAACGGGTATAACGCTACAAGCAGACTATTTTATTCATAAGTAATATTTTAATCAGATTGCACCATTTAGTTTCTGAACTTCTCAAAACCGAAAGCAGTCATCTTTTAAGTTGCTTTTCTAAGACGTATTTTGCAACATATTTAGGTTTATTACTTGGCCTTGTATGATACCACTCAACATCTCAACAGATGAAGTCTTATTGACAGGACCGACAGTCTTGACCATTTGTTTTGGCCTTCTTTGTAGAATTATAACTTTGATATTGCAATAGTATTTGTTGATATAGAATTGATAATGCTAGAGGCTTTAATTTTAAACATTTGATATTTATTGTCAAAAAGCGGCGTTCCTGACATAAATTCTTTTGATTGTAATCGCAATTTAATTTTACGTTTTGATTTCGGGTACCATTTTGTTTAGAGAATTATCTGATAAGAATTTAGATAATACCATTTCAGTGTCTGTTCCTATAAATTCAATAAGTTTAATAAGTTTAATAACTATTTGGTTTTGTACAATAAATAGAAAATTTGACAGTTGAATAAATTTATGTTTAGTGTATTAACAAAATGCTATTCGTTGACGAATAACAGCTCATCTCGTGTTCCTATTAGCTTTAGTTTAACATATAATTATTTCGTGAAATAGACACATTTTTGCATAATCATATTCAAAATTAGGGATTGCAAATAAAGCTATTAGTTTATTCAAATTCCTCTCCCATATTAGCTGTAACTTGAATTTCAGAGATGTCGTTTTGGTGTTGTTTTGTGATTTCTTGAAATATATTATAGGCAGAAAATGACTCAATTACAGGGTGTCTCCTTAATATTGGTTTTGAATACACGTATGTAACACTTCAACATCCGTCTTGATAGTAAATTGATGTTATAATTTTCATTTCCGTATATTGGCACTTTTTAGAAATCAGAGTTTCTGGAAAACTATATTCAAATATATCTTATGAATTTCAACAATTATAACTGAGTATTTCCGTTCCGACCAGTGTTAAAAAAAACCTTTTGGAATGACTTCACCAAGGTTTTTGAAAAGTACTCATTTACATAGAAGGTAATATGAAAACTCAGAGGTGACGAGTACTTCAAGAGGCGCGAAGTAGATAATTTGTTTGGGTGTGATGTGTTTGTTAATCATTTGAAATCATTACGTCATTTATTTACTTATTACAGAGAAACAGTTGTCGAGAAAATATGTCGATCTAGCCATACGTCACATGGAGATGTACACGTGTGTTAATTTTGTCAATATGGTCACCCAAGCGGAAGAGTATTCTATTTTCAGACAGATTTACAAACATAACCATTATCTGGAGATAGGCACTGGACCAGGGTAAGTACGTTATAGAATTGAATAAAACTGGGAAAACTTTATTAGGCGACACCGACTCCTTCTGGACACCTGGTGCCATCCCGTTTGGGATTCGCGATTGTTCTTCGTGTTGAGACCGTTGGTATATCTAATTTGTCGTATTCTAATGTACTTGGAACTTCGAATATCCTTTGGTACTTCTTCATCTTACTTTGTATTGACTCCCAATTCAATATTTCAGCGTGAAGTCTTGACTGGTAAGGCTATTTTGCACCTTGTTATGTGTTGACTGGTAAAACAATATTATCTGTGTGTTTTTTTAAATAATTTCCTTTTTACTACTTAGATTGATATTCAATAACAAAAAGGGCTATACACAGTCATACAGAATCTTAAATGCCTATATATATATTAGTGAAAATTGATTCGAATATTCATTGTTAATATTCTTCATTATACTTCATTATACAAGTTACCAGATTAATTAGGTTAGGAGTATGGAACTGGATTATCTTTGGACTGTAAATTTTACACAGGCCAATTCAAGGCCGAATTTGTGCATCTTAATACATAATTCTAAAATAACTTTTGACAAGTTTACATCGTGGATAACCTCATTCATACAACTAAGTTGCTTCTCATTGTTTTCGTCTAGTGATAGAGCGTTCAAGCAGGGTGTCCTGGGTTTAAATTCCGGGTACCCGAGTCGTACAAAGGTCATACTCTAATCAAAGTACTAATACGAAGTGATCGTAATCGATAGGTTTTAAGGAGATATAATCATATATATATATATATATATATATAACTGTATGTTTCTGGTATAATACAAAATATACATTGTGTAGGGTACATATGTTTGAAAGTTATTGCCGGTTGATTTCAATAAAGGATACCAGCCTTTTAACTGAGGAAATGCATTATTTTCAGAGTAAGCAGCAAAAACCTGCGTGCATCACGCAATATTATTTCAAAATACGTACAATCATGACCATGAAAACATCACATTTTTTCACTGATGTATTAATCATGCTGTTATAACAAAATACATAGATCAGCGATATGATTATAAAGCCTTAAATGCTTACAAGCATATATATTCATTTTTTATGCGACAGGACAGTATTGTAAGCCTACCTTTAGACTGTACTTCCTTCAGTAGCATTCTATCTCTAGGTCAATGTGTGTACATATAAATCATTTTCTCAACTTCAAAGACTACCGCGAGTTTCTCATCAGTGAAGGTCACGTAAACGACACAGCTTCTAATGTCCGACTTTACAGTGAGATGCCAATATACAGTAAGGGAATGGGACGCAACTCGACCAAAAACTCATTTTCATATTAATCGTGCGCAAAAATTGTAAACAGTCCGGTCAATTAGTTTTAACATCTATTTTGTCACAAGTGTATATTGTTAAGTAATAATTGAAAAGTAACATTTAAAAGCAAATTTAAAATATCTTAAAACTCATTATGAACACCGGACTGACTTTTTATGGCATATATTTCGACAAGTCTTCAAGACCTATATTTTTTTCAGCGAAATAATACTCTTTTTTCGTCTATTCCAAAAAACAAATATTTACGAATAAAACTGTGATTTGGAAATTCCAATACTGAAATTGAGTTTATGTTGCTGAAATGCACATATATGTGTATAATTTCCCGTCGATATAATGTGTTATTAACCCCATACTGCAAATTGTGCTTTGGCTTGATCTCAAGAAAACCACTTACGAAAACATTACTGTGTTGAACATCAAAAAATGGAAATGACTGTTACTCGTAGTGCTCGGCATAGTCGACGGTCTTTCAGATAAAAGCGAAGTCTCGTCTCATGGCTGGCGTGGCACCCACCTATCAAATTTTTTTGTTTCTTGTCTAAAGCTACTGACACGCTACATAAGCGAAAAATCGTTGCCTTGACGAAAACAATAATATAACTAAACAAACGGATTCTTCTTTCTCAACACGTGTGGACTGCTTCTACACTAGACTATATACACGTACACGAGATACACAGCAGCTAGTATGCCTATGGATTTCAATTCTGATGGGGCACATTTATCACTATCTACACCTATTAGGTAATCTAACGACAGCTAAACCTTTTATAAAAGCAAACAAATCTAAATCCAAAAAAATCACTGATGTTTAGAATATTATAAACATAATACCAAAGTTATAATGCTCAAGACAATCATTTCTGTCAACAAGACTTCATCAATCGAGCTCCAATTTAAAATATATATGTATTTTCTAGAGAGAAAGTGGTATCATACAAGGCCAAATAATAAATCTAAAAGTATTGCCGAAATCCGTCTAAGAGTAACCACTGTAAAAAGTTGACTAAAATTTAATAAATTTACTGAAGCTTATACTCAATAAATAGAAATATATATATCTTCGGATATCTTCGATTCTTTCTTTACAGAAAATAAAGACACAAATCGTTAGTTTTGATCAGTGCTTAAGTTTTGTAATGAGACGAAGAAAAAGTTATAGCCAAATCAACATTTTTCTTCACAATTACTAAGTTTGCATTTACCTTTTGTTTCTTCATACCTATTATTTACTGTCTATGGGAAATCGTTGTCTTTATCCAACATATCCAAGTAGATCAAAGTTTTGGACACGGTATGATGCTAATCGTCTTCTCTCATGACTGGTATAACTTTATACCAGATGTCAAGACGTCGTTAGCCAATCATGTCACGAGTTGTAGTTTCAGAAACCTGTCAGAGGTTGCGGTGATATCATTTGATTCAGAATTACAATTAACATATTATGTAGAATATTTAAACTGCTTAGTTATACGGTCTTTTTCAAATATTAAGCTGCAATTTATTTTACTGTTATTTTTATAGTAACTTGAAATAGTTATATTTTAATTATAGCATTCGTTGTTGATATACAGCACAGCCATTTAGTTTTTAAATTGTGAATTGTTTCCGTCCCCGAATTTGAGAGGGAGAAGGGTCAAACAGGTATGCAGTGACTTTTCCTTTGTGAAGACCTCCAAGTTTATGTGACAATTAATAGATATACAATATACCAATAATACATCGTTCCTAGTATGGAAAAGGTAAATATTTTTGCAGATGCGCTTCAATGGTTGGTTATCAGAAAAGACCAAGGCAACCAATTACTCTACACGAAAAATTCTGTCTTCAGGTAATATTTTGTGGACTTTCAGTATTCTTTAAGCAACGGATAAGTTTCAGTACATGTACATATACTTTAGGTTTCGTGACTCAATCAAATACAAGCAAACGTATACACAAGTACACATGCATGCACACTTACAAAGTGTTTAAAGCTTGTGTTTTTCGTGAAAATTTCATAATGATTTCTATGATATTTGAAATTGTGTAGATAAACTGTGTTAATAAGCATTGTAGAATTGAAGAATTTGAAGTATGTGTTTTGATCAAGACCGCGATCCAGGGATGTAGTTTGTGTATATTCCTTGATATGATTTTTTTTTCAAATCTTACTTCAGTTTAAAACCATACATCTTTATTCATTTCAGCCTGGTACCATGGTTCATGAGCTTGGTCATTCCTTGGGATTATTTCATGAACAGAGTCGCACAGATCGAAACAACAGTATTATAGTTAACTGGGATCACATTCAGGAACGAACTACCATGAACTTCCGCATGTATGACGTCATCACAAATTTTGCGCCATACGATATACAATCCATAATGCATTATGGGCCAAAGGTAATTGACATTTCTTGAACGAAGGTAAATATGACTCCACTCATAGAGAGAAGAATCTGTTCAAGCTCTAAACTGACGCATGAAAACGTTTACATCCATTTTACATTCATCACAGTGAAGTTAAAATCATACAATAGGTAGTAGCATACTTGATTTACATTTTCAACTACATGGAAACTGAACAGTTCGCAAAATAATGTACCATGTTGACGTCATGTTAGAACACCAAGTTTGTGGTTTGTTTTTCAGTTTACAGGAATTTGTTCTAAAAATATGAAAAAGCGAATCTTATTAATGTATGTTGTGTTGATTTTATGATTATTTCCCATTTTATGGCTCCAGTATTCGAGATCGAAGTCTCGGGTGCGCAAAATCATTTGACAGGTTTGTATAGAACTCACAAGATATATAGAGTAACCAGGTACCCACGATACCATACACAGTAAAAGAAAACTACCACATATTTATATATAGATCTAGACATATGTTGAAAACCACATACGAAATAACATGTCAGGAATCCAAATTGATCTTCGATATAATTGAAATTTTGTGTTCTTTCTAGAGTTTACATAGCATTATTAGTACCAAAAAAATGAAGAAGTACCATTGGATATTCGAAACTCCAAGTCCATTAGAATACGACAAAGTAGATATACACATGGTCTCGGCATGAAGAACAATTACGAATCCCAAACGGGGTGGGACCAGGTGACCAGAGGATGCTATCGTTCCGTGTTAGCATGCTACACCCGTTGCAAATGTTACATGGAAACCTCTCGAGTTTGGTGTAAAGGCCAAGTTCTGTGAAAATTTAATGTCATCAGTTAGTTTAGATATGATTGGCGAAAGCGAGTCACTGTATATGGTCGTGCACCAGAATACTATCTAACATTCTTGAGAGGGGAACTTGATATTGTTTAATAAGATCCCCGTATCGACCATAAAAACTTCCTTAGTGACGATTTCAAGCGTTCAACAAAGTAACCCTGTGTGAGTAGTTTATTGGCGAGTCGTTTGGCTCTCAGAATGGAACATTCATAAGAGGAGATGGAATATTACTACTCATCTAAAAATGAGTATTTAATCACTGATGATTGAAGATTAAGACTTTGACTGATTCATGATCCTGGTCCCATATTATAAGATCATCTCATAAACGTGTTAGGCGTGTCCGAGTGGTTAGAGCACTGCGTTGTAAACCATGAAATATTACCCTTTAGTCAGCGCGAGTTCGAGTCCAGCTGGAACCTACCTTGATCTTGCGAGACAGTTCGTCAGTTTGCTTACGGAAGAACGGTGGTCTGTAACCGGATACATCATGACGGTTCACTCATCCACCATTAAACCCTGGCCGCCACCACATAACTGACAAAATATCAAGAGAGCAAGTTACCAACTGACTTGTGGAAGTCTGTCCGTTATATATCCCGAGTCCATTTTTTCTCCCCCACTATTGAAATTTGTCCACCATAAAACTGAAAAAATGTTGAGTGTGGCGTTAAATCACAAAAAATCAATTTTTTCAATAACTTGTTTTGATAAAAAAAATTCTATAATATGCTCAAAAACATGATATATGATTAATTTACAAATAAAATCAGTTTGAGATTGCTTGATTGTTCAGTTGCTTCGGGCCAATAGAACATGCTTCGATCAAATCTAACTTGCTGGCGCAACATTTGGAATAATTTTCCCGAATGACCATTATTGTTGAGTGAAACATTGGCATAGTACAAACACGTTACTTAAATGTTTCCTATTTTGTCAGTTTGGTCTACCACTGACGTCGCTGATATCAACCTAGACTTTCCAAAGTGATGGTCTCAGTGTCAGCGACCACTACTTGTCATTTGCTTACATGACCGTTCCTAATGCCAAATAGATTATTTCCAATATATTATTTCGTCACGTGCTTAACGTCAGCACAATTATATCTTTTAACATCTCGTTTTTTATTAAATGCTTTGAAACTCTGTACTCCAATATGTTTTGCAGGCATTTTCTAAAAATGGAAAAAATACAATTGATGCAAGGGACCCATATTTAGAATTTCTTATGGGACAACGTTCTGGATTGAGTTTCTATGATGCTAAAGCAATAAATAAAGCATATAAATGTTCAGGTAAATGACATTATTTCTTACTTGCTCTTTTTAAGGGGCAACAGTTGTGATTTATTTAAATCTTTCCTTTTTACTACTTATATACAATAACAAAATATAGATATGCACAGGCATAAGAATTCTTAAAATTCTACATACTATGTGAAAATTGCTTGAGAACCCAGGTTCGGCACTTTTTCAATTGCAATTGATTAACTCAACCTTCCTATTTGTATATAGATACCACACTGGGACATTATTTTCACAAAATAGATAAGACATATATAATTTGTTATGCCTGTGTATACCTCTTATCTGATATTGTACATCAACTAGTAAGTTTTGTTTGTTTGATTTTTGTTGTTGTTGTTGTTTGTTTGCTTTTTTTTTTTGGTTTGTTTGTTTGTTTGCTTTTTTTTTTTTTTTTTTTTTTTTGTTGATTTTTTGTAAACACAGCTATTGCTCCGTTCAACTACGGAATATAATTTCCATAAAAGGTTGCAGATACTAACGTCTTCTACGTCACATTTTATGCAAGTATAAATTATTATAACCCGTAAAGCGCATGGAATGCCATTAATACTGACAAACATGGAATTTAGCATTTAACCTCGCATGTACAAAAGCTGTAAAATAATCAGACGTGAAATGACATTAATTTTTTTCAGACAGGTAAATTTCTTTGATATCTATTTTACAGATAAATGCAAAAATGATAAACTTTGTCAGAATGATGGTTTTATGGTTAAACAGTGCAAATGTCTCTGTCCGATTGGATTAACCGGTGAATACTGCCAAGATATTGACCCAGATCTATCAACAGGTGAGTCTTTCGATTGTGAGATGAGAAACTTTTTGTTTGAACATAAAATCTCAGATACCAAAGTATTAATCTTCAGTATGACCAAGAAACAATATACAAATCTGATGAATATTGGATAATTACGGACCGCTGAAAATCCAGAAGTGTGATCAGGTGCTATGGATGAGTAAGCATCCCCTGTTGATTGGTCACACGTGCCGCGAGTCCACCGTCAAATTCAAATGGAATATAAAATGTACATAAGGAAGACCATAATTTCGACTGTATTATTATACATTGTAAACTGGAATCTAAGGATATGGATTTCCTCTAAGTAGCAATCATTTAGAAAAGTATAATAACGCAAGTTGTATCCTTTAGAGCACATTAAGTCTTACAAAAACGAATTTACCAACATAAGTTTTCAATTGTCGGAAAATATATATACCGGTTAATCATTGGCGGATGGCGTTGTACAAGTTTGGCGTTATATATATATATATATATATATATATATATATATATATATATATATATATATATATATATATATATATATATATATATATATATATATATATATATATACTCGCGATTCGATCCAACGCCACTCTAATTCAACACATAAAACAACAAAGATTGCTTGCTTGAATATCATATAAACAATATATATGCGGTGTTTGGAGGTCTGTTATTTAAACAAACAATGGAATGTAGATGTTTGTGCATTTCAATGAGGCTTTGTCGGAGATGGGGTGACTGATAACAGAAGAGATGACAGTGTCAGGACGAGTCACCTACTATAAGTGTAATTCAAGGCATATTCGACATTGCATCATTCTCATGAGTGTAAATTTGAGTTTCGCATCTGGTGGAGTCACTTTTCCATTTAGTCTTTTAATCAGCAATCGTTATGTTGAACAGAAGAAACACTGTTGAAGTTTCGATTGAATTATCTCATGCATATTCAACAGACAGTTCATTCAAAATGTTTTACGCATATACAGTCCTCATTGGTGTCTAGGGATAATAAACATTCAACAAATACATTTGAAATAGAATTGTGCAACTCCACCAGACATGGCGGCCACGATTTAAAACATATATAGATACGAATCGTTTTCACAGTTGTATTTTTATTTTTGTTATATATAATATTTGCATTCATTTCAGGCTTATATCAAACTTTGGAAAGTTTTGTTTGAGTGACTCTGTGGCTTTATTCAAATAAAGTCTGTGGTCACTATTGATAATAGTGCACAGCTCTATCGGACATCATAGATTATTATCAGTTTCAGTATCATTAGATTTAATCAAAATCATCAGATTTCCGTATGACTTCATATGTGCCAGTGTGCGGTATATTTGAGAGACTGTGACCGGCAATATACTTGATATTATTGGGGACGTTGTGGTGTGTCATTTTTAGCTCATCTGAACCGAAGGTTCCTACTAAATATGTGTTTTTTGGCGAAATTGGCTCAGTGGTGGATCCAGGGTGGGACAAAACAGGGGGCACTGACAGTCACAAATTGCTCTGATTAGTAAGGTAATCTCTTAAGTGAGAATCAGGACTTATTAAATATCTATTAAGAAAAACTCAAGAGATTGATTATATTTAATCCATGGTCTTAAATGTGAGATGGTCTCCAACATGAGGTGGTCTTTAGGCCATGTTCCGATGTATTTGTAAGATACCAAGACAATACAGGTGAGCGATATGGCCCATGGGCCTCTTGTTAGATTAGCCCTTTGTTTTCATTGACATTTGTTTACATTAACACTCCGTTCATTCATGATAGAATATACATATATATATATATCTATATATATATATATATATATATATATATATATATATATATATATATATATATATAGAATAATGCGTGGAAAAATTTGTATCGAATGCCATATCAAACCGAGGGCCGTGGGCCCGAGGGATGATATTGTTATGGGTTGATCAATGCATGCGCCTGAAACGGACAACAATCGAGGTATTCCGAATAAAAACACAAGAAGCGTTCCAAATGGGTGTACACAGATCAATCATAGATGTATTGGGCCTACTAGTATTCGATATCATATACACATGCATGAGAGAAATTTATATTTATTCTTTGCACCTATATTGTCATACAGAAATCTCAGTTAAATAGTATAACAATATTTGTAGATTGTGGATTTATATATGAGTTGTCAGATGACATCATAGAATTTGAATCTCCAAATTATCCTTGGACCTACAACAATGCGAAATGTGTTTGGCTTATTAAGGTAAAGTATCCATTTTCAATTGATTACATTTTAATTTAAAAAAAATAGATTTAGATTGAATTAATGACTTCAGGAAACATGTATTAACGAATTTTTCATCTGCTTTTTTTTCAATTTCAAACCTGTTTTTCTGAAAGACACGTGATTAAATATTGCAGGCGCCTCCTGGTGGTCAGGTAAAATTAACTGTGACAATAGATGAATTGCCACGAGAAGAGAAGAACAACCAGTGTTACCACTGGTTAGAAATTCGGTACAATTTGATTGGACAAGCCGGACCATGGTAATTAGTAATTATTGTCCGATTCACATAAGATGGCGGGGCGGAGTAACCTTTTGATAATCATACGGGTGATTCTAATCACTTTTTGGTTATGACAAGCTGAACGGGAAAAACGTTGTATTCCTCACTAGATACTCTTCTTTTGTATGTTAACAAGTAGGAACGATAACTCTTGTATGTGTAATTTTGGTATAATGGTCAAGAAAGGGTTCACAAGACTCCGCCCCGCCAGGTTATATGGATTTTACTATAATATTTGTTGTATAACATAAAAACCTCTTTGAAAGAGTAGCTAATTAGACATGACCTTTCATAATCGGAGTTTCGTATAGCTCCGTTACCTGACCAATAGATCTATTAATGGATTCAGTTGTCGCGCGCGTGCGTGCATGCGTGTGTACTTTAGCTGGAATGGCCCCACCAAATGAAAGGGTAAACACTACAAAAGCATATGTTTTATCTGCGCTTTTCTTGTCTTTATATTAAATATGGTTATCTAAGGAAAATGGAGTATAAGATATGAAGTTCACTGCTAATCTTTTTGAGAAATGCATTGAGGATGCCATTAACATTTTATTCTATTTTATTTAACTAATAATAATAATAATAATAATAATAATAATATGATACAAACTCGCATATGAACGTCAATTATTATTCATGTCTTTTACTGCTCTCACAGGATTTGTGGAAAAGACGCAAGAAGGGAAATTATCAGCACTCATGGAAAGATAATGCTGTTGTTTGATGGTTCTAACGAAAAATATACTGGCATCGGATTTTATCTTTCTGCCATCGTCTTTGATGAGCAAGACAATGAAGGTAAGAATGCTTTTAAAATTAGGTATGCTTTAAAGCGATTTAGCTCATCTAAGACGAAGGCTCAAGTGATCTATTGCATCACTCCGATTCCGAACGTTTGTCCATAAACTTTTTTTTACAATTTCGACTACTGCTCCAAAACAGCTGAAGGGATTTTAACAAAACTATACAGGAAGCAAGTTCTCAAGGTCCTATACTAATTTGTATTATTCAGACAGGTTGATTAGGGGCCGATCAATGGTGTGGCGAAATATGGCCCAGACGGCAACCCACTTTGAAAATTTTCTCTTTCAGAACCACGGTTTGAATTGAAAAACTAATTGCATTTGTGTGATCTACATGGATGTATGATTCGGATTTTTATTTTTCGTAGAAATCAGAAAATTGGTTTTTGACATTTTTACGACATTTCATTTACATTTTAACTCGCCTGAACGGAACAAAAGAGCAAATGCTGTCACTGCTTTGGTGTAGGCCTCGGCGTTGTCCTTTGTTCTGTGTTAGACTTTTTGTTTAAGTCCATTGTGGGCAAAATACTGCAGCAACAGCCATGAAAGTATTTTATTACGACAAAATTGATTTCTCTCATTTGGCTTACTATGATGCATTCATATTATATTATACTATATAATATATTATCTTTTACATTTAATTAAGGAAAGCAATGCTTTTGTGAGAAATTTGCAGAAGTCTTAATTTTTTCGGATTGCAAAATTGAAAGGGGGTCTTTTTCACACTCAGATTCTTTTACAGGACAATTGTAGGTGTTTTGATGAAACTTGCAAGGAATAAAGAACCCGTGGTCCATGGAGAGTGTTTCGAGGGATAGATCCGTTGTTTGGCAAAATAGCTCACATAGATGCCCTTTTTTAGACTCAATACCAACAATAAACTGAATATGTTAGATTATTCATGTGTATTTAATTCAACCTACATATTTTTTATCAGTTTTTCACTTTTTGTCAATGGTACTCAGGTGAGCGATTTAAGCCCATTTAGGCCTTTTGTTTCGGACTCCTTCGCGATTTTTGCTGTTAGAAGTCGTAAAAGATAAACAAAAAGCCGATTCAACTCAGAAATGCATTTGATAATTTATACACCGAATTTTTAAAAAAAAATCAAATGTTTTCTCTAATATTCAAACAAAGAGAAAGGTACGGATTAAAATGCTTTTGAAGAATGGTCTTA
Source organism: Atrina japonica (assembly GCA_030159075.1). NCBI lineage: Eukaryota > Metazoa > Mollusca > Bivalvia > Pterioida > Pinnidae > Atrina > Atrina japonica. The sequence continues at coordinate 2,283,883 of BROG01000034.1, forward strand.
TATACTTGTTTGTATTCAGGAATATACTGTATTGAACGTACAAGTATGTACCATGTGAATTCTTACTTTTCAGAAACCAGTAATCATGTATACCCGGAGTGCAATTTTGACGTTGATATGTGTGGATTTGAGTTGGATACCGATTCAACATATGCAGGATGGGAAATAACGAATCGGCTCTTAACTGGACCGTTTTATGATCATACCACGGGAAAAGGAAAATTCGTTGGAAATTTTCTTGTTTATGTTGTAAGATTCTTGTTTCTGATTCAAATCTTGTCTTACTTCCCGCCAAGAATATCTAAGCTGAACTAGGAACATAAAAAGCTTTTGAACTTTGAATAAAAATATGTGTTAAAATGTTTTTGAAACATTTCCACTTCATGTCCCCACACAGCAGACATATTTGTACTTGTTTCACTGGACAACAAGTCCCGCAACAGGTACAAAAGACGAATTAAATTAGTTATATTGGTTGTCACTGTATATCTGTAAAAAAACAAAAACAAAGAGATCTACTTCCTACTGTCATTCGGCCATTGAGTCATGCAACTTTCTTCCTTCGATAAACAGCTAGGTGTTCCGAAAAAACGGAAGAAGAAACATGGCTCAGTGGCCGAATGACAACAGGAAGCAGATCGCTTTGGGTTTTGTTTTTTGTTTTTTTGTTTTGTTTTTTTGGAAGATGCTAGATATTTAGTGTAATAGAATAGATTTTGGATTTATTATGGATGAACTAATCATTCTCTGGTTCTTGCTGTTTGTTCGTTGCAGAAAACTTCACTTGAGGAACAGATGTTTATTTTTGTCGATAAGTACAGGTAAGACTAAGAGTTTGTGAGTTTTATTCAGCCTCTTCATACGTTTCGTGTTGCGCGTACAGATATACAATGACGACCAATATAACTAATCCACATTTTATATTTGTTCTGGGACTTGATTTTTCGGTGAAATAATTACATAAATGTCTGCTGTGTAAGGAGATGAAGTGGAAATGTTAAAAACATTTTTTCAACACATTTTATTATTCAAAAGCTTTTCTCTTCCTAGTTCAACTTTAACTATTACATGTATTGATACGTCTTGATCTCTAATTGATTAAGTGTTTAAAATATTGACCCCATTCAATGCCAAAAGTAATACATGACCTTAGAGGATTAATGACTGGCGTGTCTAATACTGGGAACCTTGAGATGTAATGGTTACTTCCTGTGTTAAATGTTTTGAATTTGACCCGAATTCCAGTTCGGAACTTCCCGATAGCTATGCGGCTAGTGTCGCGAGACAACCGTGAACGGGTTATTGTAACTATTAGGATATTTTTTTTCTACCAATCTATTTTAAATTCCATCTCAACTGATACAGTGTTATTGACAGATACGACCGTCTTGGACATTTTTTGTGACATTGTATTTTTTTTTTCTTATGCAAAAAAAGAACTTTGGTATTATTTGTATAATATTTATAGAGCCTTAATGGTCGGGTGATTAACACTTAAGGGTTTCTTAAAAATTACGAAATCTGTAGTGATCGCGTGTCCACCCTCTGGAACCCAAGCTTATCATGTGAGTATAAAACAAGCGTATTGTTTAACTTAACCATTAATTTATGCAGTTTACTTCAGAAAAAGTCAAGAAAATTATGCATGATTCAGCTTGAAAAAGAAATCTAATTTCTAAAAACCATTTCTGATTTATTCTCAAATATTGACATTGTTCATGTTTATACACATGTATAGGACATATGATGTTTATGCACATTTTTGGTCATGTAAATTTTGAATTGACTGGGTGGGTGTCATGTTGTAAATTTTGTATTTACACCCAACCAGTAAATTTTTTTTTTTTTTTTTTTTTTTTTTTTTTTTTTTTTTTTTTTTTTTTTTTTTTTTTTTTTTTTTTTTTTTTTTTTTTTTTTTTTTTTTTTTTTTTTTTTTTTTTTTTTTTTTTTTTTTTTTTTTTTTTTTTTTTTTTTTTTTTTTTTTTTTTTTTTTTTTTTTTTTTTTTTTTTTTTTTTTTTTTTTTTTTTTTTTTTTTTTTTTTTTTTTTTTTTTTTTTTTTTTTTTTTTTTTTTTTGTTTTTTTTTTTTTTTTTTTTTTTTTTTTTTTTTTTTTTTTTTTTTTTTTTTTTTTTTTTCAAAAAAAAAAGGAAAAACAACCAGTAAATTCAAAATTTACAACATGAAATTCATACAATCACTTGTAAACACAAACATATTATAGCAAAATTGTGACAAAAATACTGTATCCTTAGTATATTTATATCTTCATAGAAACCCGACTTGCGAGCTCGTCTGATAAGTCCGACGGTAGATTTGACAGGTGCCCGTTGTCTTAGGTTCTGGTTTTATGCCTATGGTGTCTCATTTGGCTCTTTGACGCTTTATATTCAACAAGAAACAAAAGTCAACTCTCTTTGGTCTATTGAATTTCGATATTTATACAGACCATGGACAATGGTGGCAATTTCACTGGACAATTATGGAGAGAGTCATGTAAGTACAATAATCTTAAGTTGAAACACCTAGAGGTAGGTAAAATAGTTGAGCTTTGACGGATACATTCTGTGACTTTTGTATCGTCTAATGATTAAAACCTTATGTCCAATACAGAATAATGTATTTTCCGAATTGCTGTGCGACCAATGGGAATATTCGGAATAGACATGGTTTAGATTGTAGAATATTTTGCTTCAACGGAAAAGCAAAGATATCTGCTTTATTCCATTATATGTATTTTAAAATGTGTCTAAAATAAACTGATATTTGAAGACGTTTTAGCTCAGAACCTATCATGATTATATGCTAGAAAAGCAAATCAATAAAAGTCCAAATTGATCATGTCATTCAAAATCAAATTACGGAATATATATATCTATCTATCAGTAACTATTTTATACGCTCATTTCAGATAATATTTGAGTATGTGACAGGAGCACATTGGGGAAGTTATGCCATTGATGACGTCATTATTAACTCGGAATCATGTAGCTCTTGAACCAAGGCAGTCCAATAACTCGGAAATTAACACTAAGCAAGAAATGCCCAATCACGTATTCTGGAATCATGTTTTTTGACCCTTGTTTAATGTGATATGGAAATTAATTGCTCAATTTATCTAATTTTAAGAATTAAATGTTGTTATTATTCAAAATTAAGTGTTTTATTTTCTGAACTATCAGTTGGAATAATACATATACCACAACACTCACAAAGTCTCAACAATGTAAAATAAAATATACAATTATGGAGCATGATTTAATGTTTTGGTATCTTCCCCACCAAACAAATACACACTTACTCATTGTCTGGCTTTCGTCGGTTATGGAAAATAGTTGCAGTGTAATGGCAGAGTGAGAAAAAAAACATCAGTAAACGTATTTAATTTGCTTTTAAATGTAAAGTACAATTACCACAAACTATTCCGTAAAATATAATAGATCCTTTTAAGATAACTGCGTTCCTGCTAGTCTCACCTGCGCACTTGACATTTCCGAGTGGCATCAAGGAGTTTCGTACCCGAAACAAATCATACCCACGGGAATACAAATCGTACACAGGGTACAATTTGCCTTTCAAGGGGTAGAATTTGTCTTAGGTACGAAACGTATTGTGCACGTCTCGGTTCTTGCCACTCGGAAGTACTTGTGGGTATATCTGCATATATTATTAAAGAGGTATATATTTGGTTGTTTTATTTATTGTGTGCTCCGACGAGAAATTTCAATGATTTCGAGAAGTCTCAAACCAGATCTGAAATGTCTAACATTTTGTCAAATGCTTTGGACGTATCTCCAGTGCATGGAAGGAGGGTTCTTTTATTTGTTAAAGTCAAATCCATATAACCTGACGGTATGCAGTCTCGTGAAGCCTTCCTTGACCTGAACGAGTTTAAATTTTAGGCAATACAGCATAACATTAAAATTAAGCTGACTAGAGGAATCTTTCCTACTTGTCATCATACCTCTATGTACCTCGTGCAGAATAAAACTCAATTCTCATGAAAGTTCTCATAACCCAGAAGTGAGTAAATCATCCATATGAGAATGAAAAGGTTACTCCGATCCGATCAGTGAATCGAACAATACTAGTACTGCTAATGTGATGTGGAGCATATCGGTAAAACGCCAGACTTTCATTTCTGATACTGGGTACATGGCGAATTAAAAGCTGATGAAACTAAATCATAGCACAGGTACTTGTGAACAGGATCACAGTGTTTATTGCCCATGACATCATCGTTTTTCGAGTCTTGTCTTCAAAACATGATAAATTGAGATACAAGGGAATATTGCGAAAGTAGACTCCATCGAAACATCGAAATGCAGTTACACGGCATATAAAAAGAGCTATTTTTATTTATATATACAGTGTAACCATATTTAGATGGAGTGTGTTGTTTGACCATATTCCCTGGTATATCTCAATATCGTATTTTGAAGACATTAATAAAAATTCCAGACTCGAAAAACAAGAGGACATGGACAAGGGCATTAAGAAGGTCCTGTCCACAAGTCCCGGGGCTGACTGCACCGAGGAACTGTAGCCGGGTCATCCTGGTCAAATGGAGAAAAATCCTACCGTTAGTGTTGACAATAATTGTCTTCATCTGATGTATGACGACCAAATGAAACTATAAATCTTGCGGCCATTTTATTTGTATTTGTTGGCAGGTTATATATTTTATCATGCGATGTTTACAGATAGCAGTTAAAGTGTCAATTATAAGGGGATATGAAACTGTAAAACTTCATAACTGTTATATATTTATTGGTCTATATTAACCATTTTATAAACTTGGAGACCAACTACATGAATAAAGAAAATAAGCAATAAATATTTGCTTAATCCTAATTCATCGACCCATCACTTATTTGTAATTTTGTGATATATTTTCATTCCTATATGCATGAAAAAAATGTCATAGGGCACTAGCTAAACCAAATTCATTAAATCCTTTAAGTAGTTTGTATCTAACACTTCCATGCTAAGTTATTAGTTTAGAACTCAATCTTTCCTTTATTTTGTGACATATGCGAAAAGGAAATAATACGTTATAACATCCTGGCAAGTGTATACGACTTTTTACCGCCGTCTTCGTTTTTGGTATCAGAATAGTACAGTTGGTTGAGATTGTTAACTAGGCAGACGAAAAAATATATTTGAAGACTTCTCGGTGAATAAAGTGACCAATGTACAGACGGATTAGATTGCTATCATAAGTTGGAGAATTTACTATAGCCCACTTATTTTACCATTGATAATTTCGTCTGCTTGCAATAACTTGGCTTTTAGAAGTTTCGCCTCGCATACTGGAGTTCTCTGGTTCAATTCCCGGACTGGGATATGCGAGTATTCCGGGCCTATTGAAGCATGATACTATTCCTTCGCGTCTTTGGTGTTTTAGATCTTCTCACAGTAGCGTATGTTATGTAAAAGAAACCTCACTAAAATGTCTTAACTCTAAATCGTATATCAAGCATTCTTAAAGTACTGATGAATCAATACGTCCCTTACATGTGAAACCATTATCAACTGATTCGGTGAGAAATTACAAGTTTTAACCCTATTTCAAACCAAGCGGACTAACAAACGCAAACAGAGCGACAAACATTTAACCCTACCCTCAATTTCAACGAAAAAGCCTCATAACAACCGATAGGATGTAAAGATAAAGGATATTTTGACCATTTTTCCGTATTTTCCGATAACGTCGTGTTTGCATAATATCTTACATAGCAAATGTTTCAATCATTACCAAGCGATTGCACACAATATGTACTACTACTTATTTTGTGCTGTTGTGACTTGACATAACTTTTATAAATATCTATAAGCCTCGGGTTTTACAGGGTTTTGTGACCCCTCGGATGGAATAATCTAATGACAGCATATGAAAGAGTCTTAATATATATATATATATAATATATATAAATATATATAAATATATATATATATATATATATATATATATATATATATATATATATATACTGTACTTAGATTTTACTATTTAAAAGTGTCATGTATCGTCTGAATTGTCTAGCTGTTAGCATTTACTTATGGATAAAAACAAATATTGACCGGCTTATTGCACTTTAACGATGTTTTTTTAACTTGTTTTGTATAAAACAAGTGGCAAATTTTACAAACTAAACCGGTACCGCGATGATGTCTCTGTTTAAATGATATGTAGATAAGCTGCAGGAGGCAAGCTCAAAGTTATTCTTTATAAGATCGTCTGTAACACTTGAATTGATTTAAAGAAAAACCAAGTAACTTATAGTCCTGACAAGACATAGGGTATTTAAACTTAATCAATATTTTAAACTTTAAAATAAAGTATCGACACTTCAATGTCAATAATTGGTTGAAGATAAAGTAATATTTTAATGATTTGAATCCATGTGACGTTACAGCGATTAAGGGATAACGTTACTACATTGTATTGTGAAATAGTGAAGTTCTGAAAAATGGGTTTTGATTTTTTCTCTGGATATATTTGATAAATAGACAATTTTGTGGATATTTATGTCTGTGGTTTGACGGTAATTTTTTGCGTTTGTGTGCGTATTATACGTTTTGCGCTGGCGTACAATAGGCGGAGAATAGGATTGCCCAGTAAGATGCAACTGGAATTGTTGAAAATTGATGCAACACCTGTTCCGACTGTAATTCGGAACAGTATAGAGCATCCAAGAGGGCACCGACTACGGTTTACTAAAGCCGGACATAATCCGTATTCTTTGGATCGATCACTAACCACCCTTCCGTTAACAAAAGAAACTTCCTTTGAAATCGAGCGTCCTCAAAGTAATGGCGCGAAGCGACTCGTCATAAATGTAGCTACATCGTTTGTACGGAGAGAACAGTCGAGATATTCCAGACATTCGGAGGCTTTGACTCTACCAAGTATAGGAGGCCATAATATCACCAAAGTGGCGCCACCTAAACTGTCTATCATTGATGGAGATAGCTTCTTACAAACTAAATTTATTCGACCTACATATGATAAACTGCGACCAGCATCTCCTCAAAATTTATCACACGAAAAACAACATTGGATCGCACAATGGATAGAAAACACTAACAGAGCATTAGAAAATGAAGAAATGACAGTGATGGAACCGTTACCTATAATATTCGAACAGAAAAATTAACTGGATGTGAACAGTATTTCAAGTCATCAGGTGAATCCATTCAGACCCACATGACCATGCTGAATCTCATTGATATTTGGATGTAATATATGAATCATCAGTATGTTTGGAAAGTATTGATATCTACTACCCTGTTGTCATAGAAATTGTTGTCTGATATATGTTGCAATACAAAACACTTCTCACTAATCCAATATGCCAAAATTAGTATTAGTATAATGTATAATGTATCTTTTTATTGTTCGAATACTTTCATATACAAAAATGTAACTTTAAGTTGTTATATATATATATATATATATATATATATATATATATATATATATATATATATATATATAATTTGAACTCCCTATGTACTTAACTACTTGTATGTATTTTCAATATAGGATAGAGAAACCTATAGTTAACGTATACAAAGAAATCCATGATATATTTTTGTATTTATTTATTTATTTATTTGTTCGTTTATCTATCTTCTTATTATAAATTGTTAATTCATAAACATTTATAAAATGTTCTTATCTATAAATTGTTAGTTCATATATATATATATATATATATATATATATATATATATATATATATATATATATATATATATACAAATATTCTGTCTAGTGTATTGCAATTATAAGACGAAACATTTCAATATCCATGATTGTGTAAACACCTCTTTGTTCAACTTAAACAAAAGATTAATAAAGTTTTGAACGATAGTCGTAATTATTAATCACATGAATGTGCGAAAAACACTGAACAAAAATTGTATATCAGAGGTATTGTGTTTTGTTAATTCAAAGGATTTAACCGTGAAGATATATTTCGACAATACGTATATATATATGTCATTCGTTTTGCTTACCTTTGTGCAGTCCATGGACTATTACCCAATGGCCTCATTAAAATGTTTATCAAAATTGACAAGTTAAATAATCTTGAGTAAAATATTAGTGTATTTGTAAAAAAGCTTAAAACTTGACAGTACAAGCAAAAGACAAGTCAATGTGTTTTACCTGCACAGTCTAATTTTGGAAAGTAGACGTTTTGTTTTGGTTTCTGACTGAACCAGGATGTGCCACTTTCCCTTGGTAGACCCATACATGTATATATAAAGTTACATTTCCTATCGCAGCTAAACATTTGATGTTTTTCTTCCTTACATGATAAACAAATTGATCGATATTCTATACATCGGACAGAACCTCATTGAAAGTAGACAAAACTTATACCTACATTTTGCAATATTGGAATATATGTAATCAATGATATTAAGTACAAAATGTACATTTATCTCCAAATTACTGTACCCTATTGTCCACTCCAATATTCTTTGTTAAAGAATATTGTATTTATATGTCCCTGTATTTAAAAAAAATCGGAGCATATAGTTTATGGTCTGTCGTTACACCACAGTAAAGGCTTAATTCTTGGCTATTACTTTTGAAATATAGAGAGTAAAATTTTTATATTTCAGAAAAGTAATGAACATCCCTTACAGATGGCATCATGGCCAATTAATGGCGTTACCTAGATAATGTTATTTGACTTAGTTTTGAAAACTTCAACTTTGCCCGTATAGATTGGATGAATGGAGTATTTGCTTTTTAAAAGTTTAAAGTTTTTGAAAAGCAGGTCAAAGGTCAAGTTCATTCCTATAAGGTCACAGATTAATGCCTCTGATCACAAGGGAACTACATGTGACGTATCAGAGTCCTAAACTTAATGCTTCGAACTCTGAGGTCAGTTTAAAGGTTTTGGGAAAGTATATATCCTAGGTTCAAGGTCATCACAAATCATGGTACCCTGGGATACATCTAATCACAGGGAATACACATGTAAAATGTTAAAGTCCTTACCCTTATAGTAAAATATCAGCCGACTACGCCGGGTATTATAAAGCATTAACAATACCAAAGTTATGATTTTTTACAAAAGAGTCCAAAGCTGATGCACATACGTTTTTCTCGGCGAACACCAGAAAATCTAAACAGAAGTTTGTATTTCTCCGTGACGCCTGATCCCATTTCTGGACTTGCCAGAAGTACTTATTTGTCCAGTGTTCACTATAGCTGCATACTCCCCTCCGGACCTACTAATTGTTAAAACACTTTATCTGTTCTTTTAATACTTTTAGTCACGTTCTTTACAAAGTTCTTCAAAGTAAGTTTAAGCCTCATCATTATACTTCATTAATAAAACACAGTCATGGATTGGTTGAGAGCCGTCACGTGTCAGGGAGACTACACTTCATGTCTCCCTCGCGTGTAGTATATCTCCTCCGCGAGCACCATAGTTCCCTCGCGTGCGTCATGTCTCCCTCATGCGAAAACCCTATTTGACCGTCTTTATTGATTCTGTATTTCGGTATAATAAACAATTTATTGCCCTGGTTGTAGGGAGACATGAACTAATATCCATCCTAGTTTATGATGTGGACATATTGATATCATTTCACTGCCTAAACAAGTTGTCATTGGTGATTTATTTGAAGAACAAGTTACTTTCACTTTGTATTTTGACTACTTGACAAGCAACAATATAAACATAAGTCTCGGCAATGGCTCACCAGACTTTATATAAGAGTTCAGCGTGTTGATCAGCGATCTCAATGGGGGACAGTTCAGTAACGGGTGCTTACTTACTACTCGTGTACATTTACATGATACGTGTAAGTTTAAGTAAAATAATATAAAAATCAAAGATACCAGGGCATTTATCTCCTAGATGTCCTGGTAAACACTGGACAAATACGGACCTGTGAAAATTCAGAGGTGGGTTCAGGTGCCATTGAATAAAAATTAAAATAATCAGGTGTTTCGTTTTACATACAGGAATTTAACATATTTTGACTCACCAGTTATACAACATGAAGTAAATGGGTCTAAACGCTAACCTGGGGGAATATATGGCTTTTATTGTTAAAAATGTATAACTTTGCCATAGTATTAAAATTTTAACGTCATCACAAATTAATCATTTAATTATTCGTCAATCAGTCGAATCTCAATCTTCAACATCATTGTAATGTATATGCAATTTCACGAGACGAGAGGTTCTTTTTTCGCGTATCTGCTTACATATTTAAAGCATCTTTCCAAAGGGATGCTTCCAGCAAAATAGTAAACGTCTGTCCATTGGTTCTATACAGATGGTCAAGTACAGATCGGTATAGCTCAATTAAGCTTTCTGTTCAGGTGAGTTAAAACTGCTAGTATATGTTTACACAAAAAGCGTTGCTTCTATGTAACTTAAAACATGTTACAACACTGCAATTTTAAGAAAAGCAATGGTCTACAAAATAATAAATGTTGGGTATCAAACACTGAGATGTCTAGATCTAACGAAAACAGTTTATGCAATGAAAAAAGAAACAATAGCTACATTGACGTCACCCATACGAAGTACGCTAATTTTTTATTTTAAATGCCATTTCATTATCCTATATACAGCAATACATAGACTTGAGCTTACATATAGAGAATGCATATGTTTTGAAAAATATTGTATGCAAAGGGGAGCAACTCTTACTATTATTACAAAGGTATGGTAACCATTTAAACCATCAGATGATTAAATCAAAATATGTTTACCCTGGAATACATTGTACCAGTTTGTAATGTGGGATGTCCAAAGTTGCTATGCAAGAATAGACAAAGACCTTTATTGAAAACACAATATGCATGTGTTTAAGCTGATACATCTTTGACGAAATTTTTATTTTTCATTTTCAGTCATAAATTTCACAATTAGCATATTCAAAACTTCTACCTCATCTTATTATTATATAATCTATGTCAATAACCTTTCTGTCTTTCAGTGAAATGTGATGTAATCTATGTCAATGACCTTTCTGACTGAGATGAGGGAAATGTGATAATATCTATGTCAATGACCTTTCTGTCCGAGCTCAGTGAAATGCGATGTAATCTATGTCAATAACCTTTCTGACTGAGATGAGGGAAATGTGAAAATAACTATGTCAATGACCTTTCTATCCGAGCTCATTGAAATGCAATTAAATCTTTGTCAATTACCTTTCTGTCTGATCTCAGTGAAATATGATGTTATCTACGTAGATTACCTTTATGTCTTATCTCACTGAAATGTGATGTTATCTATTTCAATTACCTTTCTGTCTGAGCTCAAGGAAATGCAATGTAATCTATGTTTCTGACTTTCTGTCCGAGCTCAGTGAAATGTGATGTTATCTATGTCAACGACCTTTCTGTCTGATCTCAGTTAAATCCGATGTAATCTATGTCAATTACCTTTCTATCTGAGCTCAGGAAAATGTGATGGTATCTATATAAATGAATTTTCTATCTGAGCTCAGTGAAATGTCATGCCATCTATGCCAAAGACATTTCTATCTTAACTCAGTAAAATGCAACGTAATCTAGGTCAATGACCTTCCTGTCTGAGCTTTGGGAAATGTTATGTTACTACATTAATTACTTTCTGTCCGAGCTCAGGGAATTGTGATAATATCTACATCAATCATATTTCTGTCCGAGTTCAGGGAAATGTGATGTTATCTACATCCATTACCTTTATGTCCGAGCTCAGTGAAACGTGATATAATCCATGTCCTTTCTGTCTAAGCTGAATGAAATGCGATGTATTCTGTGTCAATGACCTTTCTATCTCAGCTTAGGGAAATGTGATGTTAATGCATTAATTACCTTTCTGTCTGAGCTCAGGGAATTGTGATAATATCTATGTCAATGACCTTTCTGTCCCAGCTACATGAATTGTTATGTTGTCTATGTCAATGACCTTTCTATCTGAGCTCAGTGAAATGCGATGTAATCTAGGTCAATGAAAGATTGTTGAGTGAAACAAAAATAAATCCAATCCCTTCACTTGCGTTTGATCCTTGAATAATAATAACCATGCTGACCATCATCAAAGTGTTATTTCTAGTAACTGTCAAATTACAATGTTGATTTAGGGTGAATAAAAGATGGAGTGAATATGCTTTCTGTGGTAAGAGGACGAAAATAAACCAGGGGCCAAAATTTCCAATTATACAGCATTTTCTACATTTGGACAAATAAAAAAAATGGAAGGTATTTGATTTGAGACATACAGACCAGATCCCAGGCAAAGCCAACAATCCAATCAGAATTCAGTTTAAATGAGGAATTGGTCAGAGGTGGGACAGAAAGATGTACCGATACATAACTATAAAGAGGTGAAAATGAAGAAGTACCAATGGATATTCAAAACTCCAAGTCCAGAATACGAAAATAGGATATAACATTGGCCTTGACATGAAAAACAAAAAAAGAAATCATGTAAATAAACATGTTTAATGTATAAAATCACATTTCAATCACAAAAATAATATTATTTTTCAGGGAAGCATTCAATGCTCTTTTCTGTTATACATGTTGACATAAATTATAAACATTTTGACAGAAATTATAATCCTTGTCTTTCACATTAATCAAACTAATCAATAAAAATATACAAATTAATGTGTTATATTAATATCTCAAAATCACAGGTAATGTATATGTTAATCTCAATTTATTTCTGCATAAAACAGAAAAATTAATCCATTCCAGGCATTTGATTATTATGATTTATATGATAAAAAAATTTAAACAAAAAAAACAATTTATTTTAAAATAAATATTTCTGAGACAGTAGATTAAATACATTATTATGTCTATAAAAATGAGTCACTATGTTATGATGTATCAATTTTACTATCAACAGGGGCTAGGTATGAGGCCGAAATCTACATATTTCATTTTTAGAACCGGTCATTTTCAGCCATGTGAATTCGACCAAACAACTCTGAATAAGTTAATCAATGCCTATTCCGTCATTTTTTCTAAACGTTATCTGTTTCCTACATAAAGTTCAGTCATCTGTTATTTCTTCTTTACGGTCCTTGTCAAAGATAACCATTAAAGCCAGTTATATTATCAATACAGATATTGTAATTGGACCCAGATGTTAAAGGACCAGACACAAGCAAAATGTAATGAAAAGTTCCTAGACCAAAGCAGATGAAAGAAAATTTTCAGGCCCTGATCAGTCAACTCAAAAATTTATATTAATTATGAAGAAAACACAAAAAAAACAAAAAGTAGAATAACTCAATTCAAATGTTGATCATAAATCAACTCTTCCATGATATCATAGATATCATAGGCATAGGAACTGGGGGAAGAGGGCAAATATATTATATTATTAATACATAAACCCCAACACTTTTTATTTGCTTCCTACCGTACGCCACTGGATATAAAGCAACATATCAATTTGGATTAAATTTAAATTTATGAAAAAAATTTTGCATACAGAAAAAAAAGAGTAATACAAATAACAATATGTGTGGGCCTATGTGCACATGGGGTTAGAGCATTGCACTTTAAGCCATGAAGTCTTGCATCTCTAGTTAACATGGGTTTTCATCCCACTGGACTCTATGCTGATTTTGTGAGAAAGTTTACTAGTTTACTTGTGGAAGATCGGTTTTGTCTTCCCAGGTACATTGTAACCAGGTTCTCTCCTCCACCATTAAAAACTTGTCACCACCATATAGCTGAAAAATTGTTGAGCGTGGACCAAAAAAAAAACAAACACACAATATGCCACCAAACTTTGACCTCTGGTGCATTAACAATAAGTTTTTATTTGAATAAATCAAATTTTTGTCCAACAGAAACCAGATTTGTATATTTTTATAAAAAAAACACCTGTTTACACTAAAGGTCCCAAACATCATGTGTACATCATAGATACTATATTTAAAACTATCAATAAGGAAAATGCTAACACCCCTTGCATTTATACCCCATTTTGTTTGAATAAAGTTCTCTTCATCCGCTGTAAAGTAGCTATCTTGTGAACAAATAATGTTGAAATTTTTGGATTTAAAGAAATTAAAAACATTTTTCCTTGGAACCAAGTCCCTGACATTTTGCTGATGAAATCTTAAATAAGTCAATGGTAATTTTTCTTATTACAGCTTGTTGCATAGGTACATATCAGTAGGTGAAATTGTATATTTTTTTCACCTGTACTGTGGAGAAGTAATAAAAATATATAGTAAAGAATACATGTACATGCATAATCATGAAAAGGTACCAAGCAAACATACAAAACAACACATTTCTGAACAAATTACAATATAACATGTAGGTAGTAAACATAAAAAACCAAAAAGGAAAATATTTACAGTGCATAACTTCCCCTTTGCAGTTAATTATGGAAGCAGAGCGGATTATAAAAAAGTGTTTGTTTATTGTTGTTTAACGTCCCACTCAAGAATATTTCACTCATATGGAGACGTCACCAATGCCAGTGAAGGGCTTCAAATCTTGGCCTATGCTCAGCACTTACAGCCATTGAGCAGTGAGGGTTCTTTAACATGCCTACACCTACTGTGACACGGGACTTCCAGTTTTATAAAAAAGTGAGCACCACCTTAAACCATATTATTTTTCAATACATACAAAATTGTTTGAGTTAATGCTTATAATTTAATTCAAGACAAGAATAAATTGGCTTCAAATTTTAATTTTTAACTAAAACTGTAAACTGAACATAATAATGAAAACAGAAGAATATATCCACTAATGTCAGTTGCCCTTAGCAACTGCCAACATAAAATGTTAGTCAGCCATACTGAATCAGTGGAGACGATACACAATGCAACGAGAGCTGTTTATGGAAAGAAATTTATCTATTTAGATTTAAGTGAAAGAAACAGTTGGCATATGAAGAGTTAGACAGAAGTCCAGCCAACAAATTGTGGGAGCTTAAAATGAAATTAAAAGGCTTGGGAGCTTCATCTATTTGCTTTTGTGTGACGACAGCTTCCAGAGATCATTTCCAGAAGTGGGCGTATCTATGGAAACTAACCATTTTATCGAGAAATATAATAAATACAATGGCCAATCACAGTTGCAGCCTTATACAAAAATTAAATTATTTGATTATATTATATATGCAATAGCAATATATGTTGGAAAAAGTCATGTTTTCAAGATTAATCTACATGTACAATTCATGTCCAATATATAAGAAAAGATTCATTATGGCAAAAACCAAACTTCAAGTACAACTTTACATCCCATATTTAAGAAAAAATTATGTTTTTTACAAATACATTTACATATACAACTCCATGTCAAATATATACAGTGAAACCAAGGGACCAGAAAACATTGACCTTTATGTGCAGGTGACCCTTATACTTAGGTTCAATTTAGTTGAAGTATGCAGTCAAGGGACTTGATAAAATTGGCCTTTATAAACAGGTAATCCTTTTATAGAGGTGGCCACTATAGCAGGTTTTACATGTACACATATGAGAAAAAGAGTCATGTTGTCAAAATATATTTATATGTACCACACTAGATTTGTATATTGTACCCTGGACATCCTGGAGATTAATACTTTGGTATCTGTGATGTGTATATTGTATCCTGGACATCCTGGAGATTAATACTTTGGTATCTGTGATGTGTATATTGTCTCCTGGACATCCTGGAGATTAATATTTTGGTATCTGTGATGTGTATATTGTCCCCTGGACATTAATACTTTGGTATCTGTGATGTGTATATTGTCCCCTGGACATCCTGGAGATTAATACTTTGGTATCTGTGATGTGTATATTGTCCCCTGGACATCCTGGAGATTAATACTTTGGTATCTGTGATGTGTATATTGTCCCCTGGACATCCTGGAGATTAATACTTTGGTATCTGTGATGTGTATATTGTTCCCTGGACATCCTGGAGATTAATACTTTGGTTCTGTGATGTGTATATTGTCCCCTGGACATCCTGGAGATTAATACTTTGGTATCTGTGATGTGTATATTGTCCCCTGGACATCCTGGAGATTAATACTTTGGTATCTGTGATGTGTATATTGTCCCCTGGACATCCTGGAGATTAATACTTTGGTATCTGTGATGTGTATATTGTCCCCTGGACATCATGAAGATTAATGCTTTGGTATATGATTTCTATTTGCAAGCTTTTGGATAATAGCTTAAAGATCATAACTACTTTGAACCAAAAACTTTTCATTCATTGCACCTGTCCACCCCCTTTACCATAATTGACTGGTCTAATACATCATAAAGGAGCATAACACATTACAAATATCTGAGAGTGAAAGATGGCGGAAATTGTGTTGTCGGATAACAGGACAAACAAGACCAGCATAAACTCATAACAAAAAGATGGCACATGATACATGACAAAAGGGTTTAAGAGAAATATATAGGTACGCAACAAATTTTAAAAACTGTAACAAGTAAAAACTAACAAAACATTTCAAGTTAACTTATCAACCCCTGTGGTCACATTTAGACTTACCCAAATCAATAAATACATGTAGTATGATTCACTCTCATAATTTAGGAGTGAACAAGTTAATATTGCATGTAAAATTATTGTTGTTGTATTGTTCTTTAACATACCACCCAATAATCTTTCACTCAAATGCTGGTGAAGGGTTTCAAGTTTTGGCCTATGCTAAGCACTTGTGGCCATTGAGCAGTGAGGGTTCTTTAATGTGCCAATACCCACTGTGACACGGGACCTCAGTTTTTACTGTCTCATCCAAAGGACAGGAAAAGCCAGCTGCCTCTGCCGAGGCTTGTAGCCGCAACTCTCTGCGGAGCCACACCGGCTCTCATTAAAATTATTGTTAAAGTTTTATACTAAATCATACACTCCTTAATTCTGTATTTTGCTATTCTTTGAAATAGGCGAGTCAAAATGTGGCTACAGGGTTGATGAGTAAATCAAAATTTGTTTATTGTAAACAAACTATAAGTCTTACAAAAAATAACAAAACAGTGAGTAAATTATGTTAAACCAATGTGATTCTCTACATAATAAAATTTAGATAGACATCCTAAAACAGAATTTGTTTATTGTAAACAAACTATAAGTCTAACAAAAACTAACAAAACAGTGAGTAAATTATGTTAAACCAATATCATTCACTACATAATAACATTTAGACAGACATCCTAATAATAAGTAATAGCAATACAAAAAGATTCCACATATAAATATTTTGATTTTTTTCAATGATAACTGTGCAGAACTACACATCCTTTATTTCTCCTTCTTGTTGTGTGGTACTCTACCCATCAAGTAAAACTCTTCATTAGCTTTCAGATTCATCGTATACGCCATTCTGTTGGAAAGAGCAAAAAGGGCAACCACAGCCCCAATATCCCAGAGATCATCCATGTTCAGACCATGTTTCTTCAAATTCTCAATTTTTTTATCCTTGATTTGCTGACAGTGACAAATATCCATGGCAACATCCAGTATTGCTCTTTCTCTTTCTGTTATATCTGCCGATTTCCAGTTGGCAGCTAACTAAAAATATATACAAAGTTTACAAGGTGCATATTGACATACAGATATCGGTCAACCTCGGCTGGTATAGAAGGCTCCCCCTGGATACCTATAATGGACTACCAGATCATCCTTCATGTACTTTATACATGTAAAATTTCGCCCCTGGTAATTTTCAAACTTTTTTATGACCAAAAACATATTCACCCTGTCTTAAATACTGTCATGGATGGCATGTATTTCAGTGACTCAATTATTTTACTTGAAAATTTTGATTTCTTTTTAAATTTGCCTTCTCATTTATAGGGGAAATGGCAAAAATTAAACAGTAGTGAAAATATTTGGGTATTAAGTATGTGAAACAATTATATTACCTGAAGTACTTTTGAATTATTATACGTTTATATGTGGTTATAAATACATCAATTTAAAGGAAAAATTATATTAAATTTAAAAATTAAACTGAATTTTGCTGGTTTAAAAAGGAATTTACTTTGGATGTTACTGGTATCTTTAATTAAACACAAATTATACCATGGCAGACATTTTTACTGGTATAGGAGAAAACCTAGTTACAGTGTACCTGGGGAAAAATCACAAGGCTATTACAAGTAAACTGGCAAATTTCATAACCAGTTTAAACTCAAGAAGGGCTTGGACTTAATATAACTTGAGATGGTTTAAAGCACAGTAATCTTAAACCAATTGAAATCCAATGCCCACAACAAACCAAAGATATCTGAGGCTACTCACATGAAAAGATACCACAATTTAATTGATAAAATTACAAAAGTAGTCTTATTGGGGAGAACACTCCCATGGCAGGAGATATTTATGTTGTATATTTGTAATATAGGAATGGCAGATGGGAATATGTTTTTCAAAGCCATTAGGGTGTTTTAAAGACCTGCCTAAAACTGAGATATTCATTATTGAATCAATTTTATGCAGGAAATGTATTATTGAATCAATTTTATGCAGGAAACGTATTATTGAATCAATTTTATGCAGGAAATGTTATCAGATCCAGCATTCATTCATGACTCCAGATTCAACAGACCATAAATCATGTAAAAAGATTTTGCCATTAATCCCCTACCTTCATGCTAATATTCATGTGCAAAGTTTCATTAAAATCAATCCATCAGTGTAGGAGTAGTTACAATGACAAGCTTGCCTCTACAGAGAGATTGAAAAACAGACTGTTGGATGGATGGACATGGTGATTTAAGTATGTCCCCAGTAACAATTTTAATGTTTTCCAAAGTGTCATCAGTTAAATGAAAAATTTTGAACAGCAACCACCTTCCTTCATGCAAATGTATGTTGCAAAGTTTGATTGAAATCAATTTGTAAGTGTAGGAGTTGCAATGACAAGCTTGCATCTACAGACAGACAGACAAATGGACAGGGTGATTCCAGTATCCCCCTGCAGGGGGTTATAATTGATGAAATTTGAATTTATCCTACTTTCTGAACCATGGGAATAAATATATCAGAAACAAAGACACAAAAAGAGGAATTTATGTTCATTTTCTTTGACAAACTTACAATAAAGATACAATATGAAATGTTTTGTTTTATGAACGAATAAAACAACAAAATATGCATCATCAGAACTAACAATCAATGACACTTCAAGGACACAACCATGAACACTGGAAATACATTTCCTGTGTGTTACCAACACAACAATCTACCCTAGAGCAACCACATGCAGTCTGTGCATGAAATGCACACATAGAGACATGACACACCTTCCAACTTACCTGGTCAGCAAGATGTGGATTTTTGGAGTAAATTCGGTGAAGGGCACCATGAGCTACGACACAGTATAGACAGTTATTACTTGCTGATGTAGCCACAATGATCATTTCTTTGTCAGTTTTTGTTAAGTTTCCTGTAAAACAAAGACTAAATTTGATCAGAAGTCAGATACAGAAATTTACATAACAACAAGGCTAAATCGAAGAATTTTAAGATGGACTCCCACTAGATATGGTGAACATAGGACAAATAAATCCCCAAATGGGTAATAACTCTTAAAATAAGGGTGGTAGAAGCACAACTATGCGACACTCTGACTACTTGAGATGTATATCTGCATCACATATGGTGAGCATAGGGGGAAAATGACTTAGCCATGTCTCAGACATATAAAATCAATAACGGGGAATAACTATAATCATTTAAATATAAACAAAATATTGAATCAAAAACCTTCAAGCATGACAAAAAAATGATTATTAGAATATATTTACTAAATCCATGGACCATAACTCAGCAAAAAAAAATCAACAGACCAGAACAAAATTCAAATCTGATCTGTAACTACATGATCTATATACCAAATGGCAATTCAATATCTTCAAGCAGGAGGAAAGAAAGTGCGGAAAACTGATTATCTGTGTGAATTTGCTATGTCTCAGGACCATAATTCTACAGAAAATTCATCTGACCAGAACAAAATTTGAACTTGATCCAGCAAATTTTCAAGCTAAATAATTGAACCACTGACACGCATGCCACCCATAAGACTTGGTGAAGTAAGGCAAGTTTAAGCCTGGGTGGATACGTTTTCTGTCGTAAAAAGGCAAAAACAATCATGGGTGAAATTTTTTTTCAGATATATTTATGAATAATTGAATTCCTATTTTAAAGTTGCAAAAGATTATATTTTCACAAGTTATAAGTGTTAAGTTGCACATGTATATAAACAGAAGCATACGTGTACATATGTACATGACTCCAGTATGACTAAATAAAATGATTTTATTATCCAGAGTATTGCTAGTTTTTGTTGTTTTCAAAAGTTAACTTCTTTACATAATTCCAATGCTATGTACACTACATTTTTTTTTTGTAAGAAACACCTTGATAGCCACAGTATTACTATATTAATTATGGGGACACTGTTACACAGGTTTATAAATAAAAACTATATATCAACATATAATTGCCAGAAACTTACATTTGTAAACAACTTCCTTCGCGAATTACAGTACCCAGATCCTATTGATTCTACATACAAAATTTGAATAAGATTGGCCATTTTGGATTGAGGAGTTAAAAATGTTAAAGAGGTTTGACATGTCTGACACACAAACACACAAAGCATGATGGATAACTAACCATATCATGCAATATAAATAGCAACAGGTCACATGACTCACTCAAGTGATCCGCACAAACTAATCCTTTTACATGAAAACCTAACCACAGCATCGTCAACCATACTTTCAAAATTACATATATTAATTTAGTGCTGTCTTTTTGTTGTGCTACTGTTTCAGTTAGACTTATTCATCACTGATGAACAAGCTCTTTTTCACATATTACTTAAAAACATTTCTTAAAATATTTGTGTACTGTGCAGGGGAAAAACATCTCACTGTTTTTTGCTATATTCATGTTATTAATGAATCAGAGAATTTAACAAACAATGAAAAAGTTTTAACAAAACTTTATATTTACATAATATATCATGGGTTATCTTTACGGGACTCAATGTTAACTTAAGCTACTTCCAGTCAGAAAATTGAAAAAAGCTGTGATCGTTTCAGAAGACATGGAAATTAAAGCCCATAGAATTAAGCCCCCTTACAGCATTTGCACTAATCATTACTGTTAGGATATGACTGATTTCTGTGTATGTAAAATAACATCAACATTACCTCTGTCATCCATGACAACATCGTAGTAGTGTATGAAAGCACGCAGATCATCAGGTTTGTATGACATGGCACTGAATACATTTGGTAGGAATCCAGACTAGTAGAACAGATAGATAAAAAGATAAAGCAAAAAATAGAATGAAACTGACAGAGACATATTCTGTATACCTGGAATTTTTCGCCCTTGCTTATTTTTGCCCTTTTTAAACAGAAAACAAATTCACCCAGGAATCACCTTAGTCTTATGTCCATTATTTCTTCAATTATCTAGCTTGAAAATTTTGCTTTTATTTTAGATTCTCCCTCTCATCTAAGGGCAAAAATGGCGAAAAATTAAATGGGAGCAAAAATTTCCAAGTATACTCTATAACATACATCTTTCGAACAGATCATCAATTTTTGAAAAACAAACTGAAAGGTATATGTTTTCATTGATGATGAAGATATAGCACAAAACATTTATCCATGACATAAATGTATGTAGCATACAGTATTAGCTACAGTCTGTATGTGGCCTGAAAAGTTTACTGTAGTAGAAATATGACATGATTAGTTAACTAAATTCCAGACTGTGGAATTTTGGCCAGGCTTTAGTATATGTGGTGTTAAATGTCACTTATACAAACTAGCCTGCATTATATGGCAGTGAAACAAGCCAGTCTGACATTAGATGTCAATGATACAGTTCAGTCTGACATTAGATGTCAGTGATACAGTTCAGTCTGACATTAGATGTCAGTGATACAAGTTAATCTGACATCAGGACCCAGTTGCACAACAGTTCGTTAAATTTAACGTGAAGTTAACCAATGTTAAACTAATGGGCTAACTGTACGTTAAATTTAACAAAGTGTTGTGCAACCGGGTCCAGATGTTAATGATGCAAACCAGTCTGGCATAGATGTCAGTGATGCATACAAACCTGACATTAAATGTTAGTTATATAAAGATCTTTATGACATTAACCAACCTGACATCCCTGATAATTGCCATCCTGATGACATATTGGATAATTACCAACCTGACATCCTGGACAATTTCCAACCTGATATCCTGGATAGTTACCAACCTGACATTTCAAATGATTACTAACCTGATATCCTGGATAATTACCAACCTGACATCCTGGATTAATTAATAATTACAAACCTACAATCCTGGATAATTACAAATCTGACATTCTGGATGATTACCAACATAATATCTTGGATAATTACTAATCTGACATCCTGGATGACTACTAACCTGACATCCTGGACAAATATCAACCTGACATCCTGGACAATAACCAACCTGACATCCTGGATAATTACAAACCTGACATCCAGGAGAATTAACAACCTGACATCCTGGATAATTACAAGCTTGACATCCTGGATGATTACCAATCTGATATCCTGGAAAATTACCAATCTTACATCCTGAATGATTACCAACATCATATCCTGGATTATTACCAACCTGATATCCTGGATAATTACCAACCTGAGATTTCAAAAATTTACCAGCCTGATATCATGGATTATTACCAACCTGACATCCTGGATAATTCCTGGATTATTACCAACCTGACATCATGGACGATTACCAACCTGACATTCTGGATGATTACCAACTTAATATCCTGGATGATTACCAACCTGACATCCTGGAAGATTACCAACTTGACATCCTGGATAATTATCAACCTGACATCCTGGGTCCAGGGCCGTAAAACTATTCTCAAACAAAACTTTTACTCAACTTCAAGATTTTACTCATATCTTGAGAATTTTCTCAACTTGGGTAGAGTTGTGGACCATAAAGAATTTATTAGACATATTTCTTTCTCAAGTGATAAAATACTTAAGTGTGGCATGTAGCTGACTTAAGAAATTCTTAACAGCGAAAATGGCTGCCCCCTAAGTTTGCCTCGGGATAAATAAACGCAAATTCATTGTCATTGTCACGCTAGAGTATTTCCGGACTTGTTTAACCCTTTGGCTTTCGAAAACAACATGTTCTTTGAGCAAAATAGGTTAAGGAGGTCAACACTTCTTTTTCTGTTGGCTTGTTTTTGCCATAAGATGTTTGTTTACATTACAATAGGGACAGTGTAAACTTAGCTCGGTACATATGCCCCAGTGCATGTTCCAAGTCAATTATCTTATCTAATGTACTTATACTAATTTACTTTTATCTTGAATATCCTGTATTATATAGATTCTACATATTATATGTATAAATTACTAACTTCGGTCATGTATTGACATTTTACAAGACGTTTTTAATGTTTTTAAAAAAGTATATATCTATTCCCTTTTTTTATGCCACAAAACGTGCTGCCTATTTGAATTTTAACACGTTTTATACCTCTTGGTTGGTTATTAAATAATTAATCACAGAGGGAGCCAACCTGGCTCAGTTGGTAGCGTGCTCGACTCTTGATCTTGAGGTTGTGAGTTCCAGTCCAGCCAGCGGCAGGTTGGTTTCCTGTCCTTCAGATGAGGCAGTAAAAACTGAGGTCCCATGCCACAGTAGGTATAGGCACGTTAAAAAACCCTCACTGCTCAATGGCCCCAAGTGCGGAGCATAGGTCAAAGTTTAAAGCCCTTCACCGGCATTTGGTGATGTCTCCATATGAGTGAAAGATTCTTGAGTGGGACGTTAAAGAACAATAAACAAACAAACATAATCATAGATTATAGTTCAAACATTGAAGTTAAGTGAATCGGTACATAAATTGGGACATATGTCCTGGACGAGATTTACACTACCCATTGATAATCTTATCTCAGTTGAGAAAAATCTGAAGTCATTTTATGGTCCGCAAGTTTTCACTTTTTACTCAGATGAGTAAATTCTTAACTATTCAGAACAAAATTTATCTCAGAATTTTCCTTGTTTATGGTCTCTGGCCCTAGATAATTACCAACTTGACATCCTGGATAATTTTAAACCTGTCATTCTGGAGGATTATAAATCTGACATCCTGGATTATTACCAACCTGACATCAAAGATTATTACCAACCAAACATCCTGGATAATTACCTACCTGACATCCATGATAATTACCAACCTGACATCCTGGATAATTACCAACCTGACATCCAGGATAATTTCAAACCTGACATCCTGCATTCTGAATGATTACCAACCTGACATCCTGCATAATTAGCAACCTGACATTCTGCATGATTTCCAACTTGACATCCTGGATAATTACCAACCTGACATCCTGGATAATTACCTACCTGACATCCATGATAATTACCAACCTGACATCCTGGATAATTACTAACTTGACATCCATGATAATTTCCAACCTGACATCCATCATTCTGAATGATTACCGACTTTTCATCCTGGATAATTACCAACCTGACATCCTGGATAATTATCAACCTGACATGGTGGATGATTACCAACCTGACATCTTGGATAATTACAAACATGACATCCTGGATAATTACCAATCTGACATCCTGGATAATTACCAACATGACATGGATGATTACACTGACAATACTTTACCTTTTCCTGTGTTTCTTTCATTCTTTCACTTATGTCATTTGGTAAGGAGTCTATATTTGGTACCGGAAATCTGTTGAATTTGGACAAACATGGAGCTGCCATGTGTAACCTGGCACAGGGTACATGATGTAGTGATTGCCAAACCTTGTTGTAAAAAAAACAATACACAGATGTACTACCTAGTCAAAATTCAAAATCCTTCCCTAATTGAAATGTAGAAGCTTAGTGTTCAAAACTGACATTTATATACAGGGTGTGAAATAAGAGTTCAAAACACACTTGTATGAGGGGCAACTAATTTGAAAAATTTGGTTGTTTCCAATTTATTTCACTTGTTCCCTCCCCCTCCCCCCCCCCCCCCCCCCCCCCCCCCCCCCCCCCAAAAAAAAAAAAAGAAGCAAAACTGATAAAATCAATAAAGAAAATATATATTTAATAAACTGGTAAATTTGATCTATCATAAACAGAGTTTACACCTCATTCCATATGTATGGTTGAATGAGACTAACAGTCATAAAAAATACAATCACAAACATTTAGTGCTGGCAAAAGAACTTGTCCAGTGGACAAGTACATTTAGAAATCAACTTGTCCAAGCCAATTCTGACCCGATGTCATACAACATTTTGACACATTTAGAAAAGCAGTTGCAAAAGAACTTCTATATCAATCTGCAGTGCAATACAACATTATGCATTGACTATTATAATTATACAATTACACATATGCATGTAACTGTAGCAGTGCAGAGGGTATCAGCCCAGATAGCTCATTTGGTGAGAGCATCCTGCTAGTATTAGGAATGTCCTGGCTTCAATTCCTGGTCTAGCCACACATTTTTTCTTGCCAACTACATTTGGTGCCCAACTACAATGTAAATAACCTACTGGGGTCAGAAATCTTATTAAGGGAGAGAGTATAGCGATGCAGAGGGTATCCGCCCAGATAGCTCATTTGGTAACAGCATCCTGCTAGTGTTAGGAAGGTCCTGGGATTGATTCCCAGTCTAGACGGCCGCAAATTTGTCCTCACCTACTACAAAATAAATATTTTGATGTATATGTATGGTAGCAGACCAGGTACTAAACATGCCATTATCGGTATATCTCAATTACGATAAATAAGTAAGGTAAATAGTTGAACCTACCTGTTTTGTAATTTTAATGAGAGAGGGTCTGAAGGCCATTTTGTACAAAGTAGCTGGGATATAACTTCTGTAAATAAACAAAAGTCACATTTAATCATGCTATATACAATGTACACTGCTACACCGTACTGATGTAAACTTAAACATGACTTGATGCGTGCATGAGATGCAAGGGTTAATGAATAAAGACTGAAATAACATGTTATTAGAAGAGAAAACATTACAAAGGTTGTCTCCCTTTGAATATAATAAAACAATCTCTTAGTCTAACACAGAGTTGTCAGTTCTTGCACTTTCTCTCATTCTCTGTCAAGTTCTCTAATTTACAAGATTTTTGTAAAATATATAAATTTACTCTATAGTAAGACCAAAAACATTGAAAATTAAATATATATATATATATATACAGTGAATTCATCTTAATTGCATAGCGAAAATGTCAGAGAAAATTATGCAAATAACAGGAATATGCAAATAACAGGAATGGAGTATTTTAGTGAACAGTGATGATTCATCTTCAATTAGTCCTTTCAATTTGTGTGTATAATACTATTATAAACATCCTAGGTACACCAGTAATGGAATCTCATTAAGCATTAGGGTAAAAAATTTCATAAAAGCAAAATTTTCAAAAAAATTATTTAGGTATGTTCTCATTTCTATGTAAATAAAAAGTATTTTCACACATAACTTTTCACCGTAATCAGTACATTTTCCCTCATTTTAAGCAATTAACATGAATTCCTTGATTAACTTATGCAATTAAAAGAAATATTTAACATTTAAGAGATATGAAATGGTTTTGTGTTTTGAATTATTATGCAATAAACAGGAATATGCAATTATCAGGTTTGCAATTAAGTGGAATCGACAGTATATATACATGTATATATATATATATATATAAAGTTATAGTTATAGTTATAGTTAGAGTTAGAGTTAGAGTTAGAGTTATAGTTATACTTAATCAAGTTGAGATTCATATAACTGGTCATGTGTTGCTTGCACATGTTCAATATCTTTTAGGAAGTTATCGGCAGTTTATTTACATTAGCGACTGTCGTTGTTGATCGGCATTCTGCCCTTTTTTCGTTTCTCTGCCCTGTCAATATATTGGTTGCTACAATTTTAAATTCAATATTTGCAAGTAAATCAAGTCTCACATTTTAATATTTAATAATATTTCATTCAACAAACAAAAATATCTAATAATGAATTTCATCTCATAAGTTCTGAAATATAGACACCTTCTCAGATGCTGCACCTGCCTTCTACTTTTAGAGCTATTTTAGCGAGTTATATAGTTCTATTTATTATCGTAAAATTTATTTATTCTACTTTGTTATGAGTATGAAATACACTCATATCTCAATTAAATAAAATTTATGAATGGAATAAAATATATCTGTTGTCATTTCATCCGATACGAGTCAGAAAGGCCTATGAAAATTTTTTAAACAAAAATCGCCGAAAGGTAAGGACGTTTCAATATATGTATGTATACATATATATATATATATATATATACACCAATATTAACTGAACAGCAAGCCTGAAACAAAATCTGGACCCAGTTGCACAACAGGTTGTTAGCGTTAATGTGAAGTTAACCAATGTTAAACCAATGGGCTAACAGTACGTTAAATTTAACGATGTGTTGTGCAACCGGGTCCTGAACATTAAATTGGAGCTAAACGCAAGGATTAACATGTCAGAATAGGAACACCTTTCACGGTGTGACAAAAACTCCGTATTATGACCTTCTTATGGTTAAAAAAGGGTAATATCAGTCAAATTCTCAAAATTATAGCGATAATGTAGGCCTGTTATCAAAACTTCTCATGCAAAACTTAGGTCAATCGTTTAATCTTCTGCACCATTACAATCCAGCTATTAATAATACAAAAGTAAACGATCAGTCTTTTTAGACATGAAGTTAACTAATCCTCATTTACTTGTGCAGTAGACTATAGCTCAGAAAGATAAAAATCAGAATTTTGATTTAACTGTCAGATAGTACATGTATATCAATTTTTCAATTTATGTTAGTTTTTATTGTCATTATTGCCTTTATAAAGAAATGTTTTACACTTAACATAGGTTTTCGAAATGAGTACCCTACTTGATGTTGAACCTACGGTGGCTCAGAGGTGACATGAAAAAAACATTCATTCTATTATGTGCTCATGTAGTAGGAGTACATACATGTAATACAAGGTAGTTATTACATGTAGACATATGATTGGCTCAGCTAAAACATTGGCATGCAAGAGTTACATGGGCAAATTTGCCCTGGATCCACCCCTCAGCTGATCAAGCCCAAAATCTACAGAACCTTGCGTACTTGCTCCCCCAAAAGATTCATCAAAATCCCTTGCACGGTTTTGAAAAACAAGCTGATGTAAAAAGAAAAAAGTGCCATGCCCACCTCCTTTTTTTGCAGTCTTAAAATTCATAAAAAATTCAAAAAGTTATATTTTTGTAAAGTTCTTATCATCCTATTTCTAGAGAAAAACAAGAGGCCCATGGGCCACATTGCTCACCTGAACTCTGTTGGTATCTTAGAAATATGGGAATCTCAATTTACAAATCATTATAACACTCCTTTGGAGTGGAGGAGACTTTAAAATGAATGAAAATGATAAAGCTGGGAAAGATGTCAAAAACATGTCCAAAATTAATTTTCCAATTTATTCCAAAAACAGGAATTTGAATCATACATCCATATAAATCACTCGGATGCAATTAGTTTTTCAATCCCTGCAGCAGTTCTGGAGATTTCCAAAGAGGAGTATCCCCTGAGATTTATTTTGTCCCACCCTGGATCCATCTCCGAGTCAAAAATGAATGAAAATGACAATGTGTAAAAGCATGTCAAATCCCATCAAAAATTTATTTTCTAATTTCTACCAAATTAAAAAACTGGAATCATACATCTAGATCACTCAGATGTAATTAGTTTTTAAATCCATAACAGTTCTGGAGAACAAAATTTTTAAAGAGTGGTACCCGTTGAGGCCTCTTTTACCCCATCCTGGATACACCCCTGGGCCAATTTGGCCGAAATGAACAAACTTGATAGGGGACATGAGTGCTTGTTTCCTATAAAGTTTCATCAAAATACCTTCAGTGGTTTTAAAGAAGAAGCTGACGGTGTGAAAAGTTAACCCCCCTCTTCATTTTTAATTTTCAGTCTTAAAAAATTCATTAAAATAAATTTCAGATAAACTCTTTCAGGAAAACATTTTACCCATATATCTACATACTTACAGGTAAATCACATAAAATGAATGCATCATAATGAATAAATGGGGTGAAAATCAAAGAAATCATACAAAAATGATTGAAAATTACAAAGTCTATAAAGAGGCTCAAGAGGGCCTCAGTGGCACACCTGAGAAACATCTACAAATGTGAAAAGAAGACCAAGAAGATTACGTACATGTAGGCTGATCTGGCCAAGAAACATAAACAATGCAGTTTTAATAAATTAATAAAAATATCTAAAAAACACATTCCAGCAAAATTCTTGCGCAAAAACATTTCTTCACCCATAAACAAGTAAAACACATGAAATTAATGCATCGTAGTGAATGCAAGGGGGGATAATTGAGGAAATCATGTAAAATTGAATGAAAATGTTTAAGTCTGAAAAGGCCTCATAAACACGTCAAGAATTAATATTTAGATTTCTATGAAAAGTACAAACATGAATTATACATTCATATAGATCACTCAAAAATTCTGTTTTTTAATTCATGCAGCGGTTCTGGAGAAAGATATTTTTAAAGAGGGGCACCTTATGTAATATATTTACCCTGTCCCGGACCCACCTCTAGGAATATTAAAAAAAAAATTCAGGTAAAATTTGGTATTGACGAAAAGTTCATGTGAATATTCTATTACATTACAATTGAAATACATGAAAATTAAAAGCCAAAATCCAAGAAATTTTCAATTAAAATTGATACAGTTAAAAGATTCTGAATTTCTTTTTACTGTGGTTTTATGAATCTTAATAATAATAATAGTATGGTTTATTCAATGTAGGACAACTTGACCTCCATTAATCATATTTGTTTTGGGGGAAAAGTTAAATAAATTTCAGAATTTAAGTAAATTACAACAGGTAACAAAGTGAAACAAATGCAGTGGTAACAGGAAGGAAATGTACCCTAAGAATAAAACTTTAAAAGGCAAAATTTGAAAGCATATTTAATTAGAATAAAATCTAATTTAATTTTTTATGAACAATTTGATTATCAAGTAACTGCCTGGTTTTAGTGGGTTTCAAACTTTTACACTATTATATTTTTAAATAGAAAAATAAGATAATTTTTTATATCGTCTCAGTAAGTCTTAATACTATGTAACTAATAAAGATATTGTTGTCTTTCACTTGATAAAGGCCAAGGGGCCAAAAATTTGTGAATATTGGGTGTTTTATAGGTGAAAAGAACTACATTCTAATAGAAACATCTAATCAACACTAATAAAAGCATTTGAGAGATTGTAGGGAGTAAATTACCATGGTAGTTGCCTATTGACAAAAATATATTTATTTTTTGTCTTGTTTAAATTAGAGAGGAAAGCAGATAATATTTCATTGGATATAAAATTCTAGTATTTTTGTTTGTAACGAAAAATATTTGTATATTTATTTTAAAAATTGATTTATCTAACTATATATCTATCTGTCTGTCTGTCTATCTGTCTGTCTGTCTATCTATCTGCCTGTCTGTCTATCTATCTTTCTATCTTTGTAGATCTGGATACAACTATCTATGACTTTATCTATCTCTCTGTTTATCATTCTGTCCATCAATCTGTCAGTCTCTCTATCTGTTAATCTATCAGTCTATCTAACTATTGATCTTTCTGTCTATCTGTCTGTCTAGCTCTATGTAGATCTATATGTATATATCTAGATCTATGGAACTATCTATCTGTCCATCTATCGATCTCTCTATTTATCTCTCTATCTGTCTGTCAATCAATCTATCTATCTAGATCTTTGAATTAACCTATGTATATCTATGACTTTATCTATCTCTCTGTATATCATTTTGTCCTTCAATCTGTCAATCTCTATCTGTCAATCTATCTATCAGTCTATCTATATATCTGTCTTTCTTTCTTTCTTTCTATCTGTCTGTCTATCTATCTATCTATCTATCTATTAATTAAACTATCTATAGATTAAACTTTCTATCTTTGACCCCACCTATCTATCTATCTATCTATCTATCGATTAAACTCTATAGATTAAACTCTATCTTTGACCCCACCTATCTATCTATCTATCTATCTATTTATCATTCTGTCCATCAATCTGTCAATCTCTCTATCTGTTGATTTATCTATTAGTCTATCTATTTGTCTGTCTTTCTATCAATTTATCTTCCTATGTAGATCTGGATTAAAGTGTCTATGACTAATCTATCTCTGTTTATCATTCTGTCCATCAATCTGTCAATCTCTATCTGTCTATCTGCTATCTATCTATCTTTCTATCTATCTTTCTATCTATCTATCTATCTATCTATCTATCTATCTATCTAACTAACTGTCTGTCTATCTATTACAGATACAAATTAACACATACATCCACACATGTACATACACATCTACATCCACACATTCATCTATACATACACATTTATCCACACACTTACATTAAAAAATGTACACACATACATAAAATCATCAACACATACCTCCATATATACATCCATATAAACACACATACACTTAGATCCACACATACACACACATACATACATCTACACACAAATTAACACATACATACCTACACTCACAACTACATCCACAAATACTCTCACACATACATCCATCCACACACACACACACACACAAATACATCAAATCCACACACCTACATCCACTCATTCAACCATAAATAAACATACATCCAGACAAACATACATGAGAAATGTACATACAAACATACAATACACACATCCATATAAAAACACTTACACTTAGATCCACACATTCATACATACACTCATATATTAACATCCATACAAATAATTTTATTACTTATTCACTTTGTTTCCTTCTACAGTTGTCATTGTTACCATATACATTATTTTTTTAGTTACAGACAACAGTTCTGGAATCCTCAATGTTTGTTCAGTGTTATAAGATATTAAAACAAATATTCCAAAAACCTTTATTTTTTTTTTTTTTTTTTTTGAAAATTTTAAACAATTTCTGATATTAACTCATCTGTAAATTAATTATTTTTGCCATTGTCTAAATCTATTTATTTTTCGCCATTTTTTTATTTTTATTTAGTATGGGTATGTATTGTTAATTCTATGGTTTATTTCATTTTAATCCTTATCATCTAATCTACATAAAAACCAGCTAATCTGATTCGGGTTAGGTGTAAGACCGTATCAGTTCTACAAACTGGGCCGAGCCCGATTCCCCAGGTCATTATACCCCTAACCGGCTCATCAGATGAGTGCTAAAACGGTGGAGTGGCGAATAATACTACAGAATTTAGATAAGAATATGATATTTCGAAGTCCTTACTAGACAACTGTACATTGATACCACCGATTTTCATTTAATTAAGCCGAAAATCTACGTTCAAAATACCCCAGGTCATTTCGATTGCGAGCGCCGATTTCCGGTTTATTTTGTGATTTTCGTTAAATTCAAAGCATTAAACCACACAAATTCCGCGCTAAATCCTTCTTTGAGTACGTAAAAATTACGCCCAGGCATCGGTGTCGTTAAATATTGTATCTAGACGAAGAAAATCGTCCCCAGGTCAACTCAGGTCTTTATACCCCTCAGGTCATTATACCTTCCCGGAAGTTCGGGCCCTGCGAAGTTTGGTTACTGTGTTTAACGTCCCACTCAAGATTTTTTCACTCATATGGAGACGTCACCAAATGCCGATGAAGGGCTTCAAATTTTGGCCTATGCTCGACAACTTACCGTCTTACGGCCATGCCATGGAGCAGTAACTGAGTGAGGGTTATTTATGTGGTAGCCTACTATGATATTGAAAATGCAAAAATCTTCCACCCCAATTTATGTTTAAATTTTTTGACCTACTCAAACTGTTCATTGCCCATGTATAAATTAAATGTTTACCTCCGAAATTCCACCAAAGTTCGATATCTAGACTTTCTCACTTGCAGTTGTAGCACCAGTAAACATGGAGAATACGAAACTAACACGCCAACGGAATCGAAAGGTCAACGAGTTCATGCACAAGGGACGATGTAAATCTAGGCCGATACACATGTCCCAAGATATGTTCAAAGTCCCGTTAATAAACTGGTAATACATAGCACAAACATTCATATATATTATGAACATAATACCAAAGTCATATTGCTCAAGACGATCGTTTCTGTCAATTAGACTTCATCAGTTGAGCTACAATTTTTAATAGATTTTTAAAAAATTCTGGTACATTGTTAGGCCTACACTTGTGAGAAACGTCTAGTTATCGAACTTTGTTACACTTGTGAGAAAGTCTAGATATCGAACTTTGGCGGACTTTCGGAGGTAAACATTTAATTTATACATGGGCAATGAATAGTTTGAGTAGTTCAATAAAATTTTAACATAAATTGGGGTGGACGATTTTTGCATTTTCAATATCATAGTAGGCTACCACATAAATAACCCTCATATCCGATGTAATATTATTTAAGTGTAACGATGTACCAGAAAAGATTCCATACAGTTTTGAGTTGGGATGTACGCACGGAAATTATGCATTTGTCCCGCATAAATTTGTTTCATTTTTATCTATGTCTATTAATTTTTTTTATTTGGTTTATGGATTTTTTTTCACAATACATAATGTTTTAATTCTACGTTTACGGATATTAAAATGGTTTAAACTGCAAACCAGAGATGGTACAGAATGTACATGGACCTTTAGATATACACAATGACATTGAACAATAATAACAATATTTAGGTAAAATTATGGGACGCCGTTTTAGTATTTATTCACTATTTTCTGATTTATATTTATATCAAATAATCGAATTTCAGATATCAGAAAATATTTTTTATATAAAAAGATCATTTTCTGATATCAGAAAACATTTTTGATATCAAAAATCATTTTCTGATATAAAATATCGAATTTCTGATATAAAAAAAATCATTTTCTGATATCAAAAAATCGAATTTCTGATATCAAAAAATCAAAACGAATTTATGATATCAGAAATTCGATTTTTTATATCAAATAATATTACATGTTTTTTATATCAGAAAATGATTTTCTGATATAAAAAATGATTCCTGATATCAAAAAATCTAATTTCTGATATCAAAAATTCATATTTTGTTATAAACAAGAGGTCTTCGGCTCAGGTGAGCTAAAAATCGAACTTCTGATATAAACCCCTATTTCAGACATTTTGAAATTAAAAAAAAAATTACTGGTCAACCAGACCAGTGAATAAAGGAATATCACTGGTCAAAGAAAATTTTTTACTGGTCTGTATATATACACAATTGAAATGAAATTGAAAATTACTGGTCATTTGGACCAATTATCAGATAGATTTCACTGGACTTTTGTGAAATTTATTGGTTTTTCTGGCAAGACCGGTGAATTTCAAAAACTCTGCTATTTTCTGATATAAAAAGATCGAATTCTGATATCAAAAAATGAATTTGTGATATCAGAAATTCGATTTTTTGATATCAGAAAATAGTGAATAAATAC
Organism: Atrina japonica; assembly: GCA_030159075.1. Lineage (NCBI taxonomy): Eukaryota > Metazoa > Mollusca > Bivalvia > Pterioida > Pinnidae > Atrina > Atrina japonica. Next base: position 2,318,464 of record BROG01000034.1, read on the forward strand.
TAAAACGGTGCCCCATATAAAATATTATAATAATGAAAATTATAAAATGAAATATAATTAATAAATCAATAGATAACTAAATAAATAGATAAAGGATCTTGTCGTAGAACCATTCCATGTCGTAGGATCCGGAAACATTCATACAAACGGATGGCTGATATTTATAAGTCCCTATAAAAATTACTACTAGTATCTAATTTTAGATCATAAAACGTATTAAAATCACTAATACTGATTTGAAATGATATAAAAATACAATAAAATAGTCAATTGATTACTTTATAATGCATATATTTCCTAAACTTTGTAGAGTACTCTAATTAGTCGGACCCAATCTAAAGTATCTATAATAATTCACCTGTGTGCATTTTACATAATACATGTATAGATGTAGAAATACTGTACTTGAAGATGTATATTGGCTTTGTATAAGACATTTTTATACCGTGGCCGATATCCTTGTTAATCCATTTTGACTTACATTTCATTCACAGTAAAATCTGATTTAGCGGTCACATGTGTATAAAGACCAACTGGTCACAAAGGCCGTTTTTTGCTGTCCACAATAGTACCATTTGTGTACAAATCAACCTCTATCTAAAGACCACCTCCCTATAAAGACCGGTTTTCTTGTGTTCCTAAGGAGGTCGTTATATACAGGTTTCACTGTACTTATGACATCAAACTCAATATTATTATAGTTTAAGTGTTGAGTTTTCATATTTCCTTCATGACAGTTGATCCCACCTCTCGGATTTTCCAGAAGTCCGTGTCCAGTTTGTACCTGATTTGTATATTGCCTCTTGAACCTTCCTACCATTAATACTTTGGTATCTGTGATTTTCGTATTGGTAAACAAATGTAGTTCCATGTCATACAGCAATATGTGTTGTGAGTTATGTTTTATATAACAGTTTTCAATACATGTTAAGCGAGTTTTATTTTATGTTACCCGCCTCATCCCCTTTCTGAAAAATTTCTAGATCCGACACTGTCGCTTTAGAAGAAATATATACATGTATTTGTATTTATCTGCTAATTAGGCGTATGTACGTTGTTCAAAGCATTTTATATTGTCATAGATAACTTCGTCATAGTGAGTAAAATAATAATAAAATCCAGGACAGGTTAGAGCAAAAAAAATAAATAAAAAGTTTGATATGGAATTATAACGAAAAAAATCAAAGGACTGAAAGTCCTGAATAATGTAGATCGATAGCTCAAAATTTTATATTGATTGGTTTAAAAAAAATTTAACATCGAGTCGAACTGGTTTAAGGTCGAAACACCCGTGGTAGCGGTGACCAATGTAAACACATCAACTAGAACGATTAGACTTCAAAACTCTGTTACTATTTGTATCATTACTGGAAATTAGCTCACTACTGAGTAAAATTTATCCAGGAAAATGTGAGTGCGCTATGGGTGACTTTGATAGTCATTCATGGTTGCAATAGCAACATTAAACTGTTTTATGTTGTCAATGTTTACAATGTTTGCTGGTAATGAGTTCCAATATTTGATGGTTCTTGGAACAAATGAGTTTTTAAATATACTAGCGGAAAAAAGAGACTGTGTATACTTAAAAGTTAAAT
>BROG01000035.1:0-10000 GCA_030159075.1 Atrina japonica
ATATATATATAATTTTGAATTAATCAATTGCAAGTGAATAATTGCCAAACTGGATTTATCAAGCACTTTTCGCAAAATACATGTATATAAGAATTCAAAATTTTTTGCCTGTGTATATTTTGTTCTTGTTACTGTACATCATGTACAAGTAGTAAAAGTAGAAGTGAAAAGGAAATAATTTTCATTTTAAAAAATCCACAGCTAATGCCCCTGTAAATATTTTGGTAATTTCACACGTGATCCATACAGAATATTACAAATCTAATCACAGGGTAGCCAGAAGATGACATTTCAGAGCTTAAAATGGTCACATATGCAAGTATAAATGATAAATGATGACGTTTTTTCAGTTTTAATTCTTCATTAAATCAAACAGTATTCATAAAACTTTTAATGAATACTAAAATGTATAAGAAAACTAAAGGTCATTAGAATATATATCATCCTCTGGGTATATGTGGACAGAGACTTCACACGTAATTAGCGATAAAATGTTATATGTAAGTATCAGACAAGACAACAAAGTATATAAATAGTTCATTTAATAGTTGAGCGAATCACGCACGTCTAAGTATATATAGTAATAAATAAGAAACGGATTAATGAAACCGATATCTTGGTGTTTGATATTGTCTATATCTGCTTTCACAACTACTAAATGAAGAAATTAATAAATAAATTATCTGGTTAACACCTGATGGTAAAAGTACGGGCAAATATGTCTATTGTTGTTTGTATCGACTCACGTAATTAATTTAACTTGAGACTTTTTGTGGAATTTGGAGCGTAATGGTCTAATACCTCTAAGCGAGAAAATGATTTTCAACAAGAATCCGAAATGTCGCAAAATTGAAATCATTTGACGTGATGACATTTAACATTTCATTTATTTGTCTATAAAGTGAATTAAATTGTATACCTACCTGAGAGAATTTATCTAAGCCGATTAGTATAATATAAAATAAAATTTGAAAAATCGAAGGAGTATAAATGCAAATAAAGACGTAATTACGCTAAATATGCATAATAACGCGAATTTAAAGGTCGCATTGTTACACCTTCTTAACTTCGAATTATTACGCTTTTAACAAAAGTGCTATCACGCCTTTAACTACGCCTTTTTGCGTTATTACACATTTTTCACGTTATTACGCCATTTGCGTTTATACGTCAAATTCTGCATAATATTACGCCCTTTTTAAATGACATTAAATGACAATAATACAAATCATTGTACTTTCTTAGTACTTTAATGACTTTTCTTTGCAAGACGACAGTTATGATGGCGAGAACTTTCTCACTTTTCCCTAAACCATTGTAGTATTGATGGATAAACTCCAGTAATTGGTATTCGTTCAACACTTGTTTCATTTGAATTTGACTGTGGACTCACGGCGGGTGTGGTCGGTCAATAAGGGATGCTTACTCCTCCATGGCATCTGATCCCACCTCTTGATTTTCAGAGGTCCGTGTTTGTCCAATGTCCACTAGATTTGTATATGTATCCTGGACATCCCGCAGATTTATACTTTGGTATCTGAAATTTTCATATTTCATGGTTAAACATTCCTGGTATAACTGTACCAGCTGATTATTTTAAACTAAGTAATATTTTGTATCGACAGCACTGTTTAAATTCTTAACTTCTCAAAAGCTAAGATAGTCATCTGTTACAGTGCCTACTCTTACTCTTGGCGATATATTTATCTTTATCATGTGGACATTAAAGGACAAATATGACACTACTTTCCGTTTCGGAATTCTACATCTATATCAGCCCAACTGCATTCTTATTGACGGAAACGATGCACGGAGCAATTATCTTGACCTTTTCTGCAAAAATACATCCTTTGTATTATGTTTATAATATTTTCAATACATTTTCAAGAAAGATGTCAAATCTTAATGAGTTTGTTTTATTGATGTTGAATTCGTTATTTCGTGAATTTTCAATTCCTACAACAGTAAAAGTATTTAGATAAAGTATTCTTACATATCCATAGTAACGATGATTAGGAATTATTTGTATACTTCTAGTAATGTCAAGATAAACTAGTGTTGTATTGAGAGTACTGTTAGCTTAATCTGTTGGTTCCCTTCGTATACCCAAAGTGGCTGGACGTATACGGAATGCATTGGTCGCCATAGATATCCTTTGTGACTTTCCAATGTTCACGACTCACAATGATGTTCAGTTATCAAATTTGTTTATTCAAAGAACTACCCTCACGAATATTTCTATATACCGTTGCTAATGATAGTAGGAATATCCTGCAAATTTCAGTCACACACACACACACACACACACACACACACACACACACACACACACACACATACATACATATATATATATATATATATATATATATATATATATATATATATATATATATATATATATATATATATATATATATATATATATATATATATATATATCTGTGTGTGTATAGACTCAGAACTTGGGCAATATTTGTCATAAAATTAGATCTGTCCCAAATTGCATATATTGCATATATTTCATTGTTTTAAGGATTGTTTTTCATTTTTTGAACATCATCGGGGTATAAACGCAATTGCTCATGGAAATAATTCATTGTGCAACACACACACACACACACACACACACACACACACACACACACACACACACACACACATATATATATATATATATATATCTATATATATATATATATATATATATATATATATATAACTTGTGGCAGAACTTTGGCAATATTTGTCATAAGATTAGATCTTTCCCAAATATGTTGCATATATTTCATTGTTTTAAGGATTGTTTTTCAGTTTTTGAATATGTTTATATATATTACCATTTTTCTGTGAAACTGTAGTCCACTGGATACTTAATTCATTCCAGAATAGTGACTTTGCGGGGTGTGTTTTCATATGACGTAATAGCTCAACAGCTGTTTTGACATGAGAAGTAGTTCTCTGTCTGACCGGGAATATTAAAAGAAATTAAGGTTTAATTTCTATTTTTAATCATTTAAAAGCTAGTGATATGGACAATTTTGAATACTTATTCCAAATTTAATTCGCGATTATTAATATTCGACCATTCAGTAGAGGAGGGTTAAATGTGTCGGAAGAGAATTGCCCTTATGGGTCGTATGCAAATTGCTGATAGGCCTACCATGTGCGATTTGGATAGCAACAGATGGTTGTTGTTTACAACAAATTTTCGTTTGAATTCTCGATATTTTATAAGTGGAATATACCACAGAAAGTTTGAGTGTGACAGCTAATATTCGTTCATGACAACTGGAATTAGCCATTCTATTTGATATTTTACCAATCGCTGAATCAGCTGGGAAATGCCATGAACTGTGAATAAGTAAGTATGCCTATTTCAGTATATAAGGCTAGCCCACTAGCAAATCCCTCAAATCAATTGAAAGAAAACGAATGCAGATTATGTTGTGAAATAAAAAACTTTTATTGTTCTGTTCAAAAGATAATTATCGACAGTTCGTTATGGAAAATCCATGTAGACCTATAAAGCATAATAGATCCATATGTCAATTCAGACTTCAGTTTTTACCAGCTGATCATATAGAGTATCCCGTCAATTTACTGAGAAATCTATGAACACTACTTATGCTCGGCATTAACATTACAGGTTGTAAAAAACAAGATGGGCCTGGGAATTAGCCTAGCAATTAATAGGATTTGAGGTGAACTGATAGTCGATTTCACGCGATGCGAGTGATGAATTGTTTCTGACAGGAATATAAGATGACGGAAAAGCAAGCTGTTTATCAGAGATGCAAATTTTCATTTCTGTGGCCTGTGTTTCTTTTCATAACATCACCTAGATCTATCGCAATATGGGCATGTACAGATGCAGGCCTAGTCTTGTGTTTTCGATTTCTTTCAGTGATTTTTGTTTGTTTTGTGGTAATTAATGACTTTTTAGATTAAATAAAAAATACGGAATGAATGTGTGTTATTTCATTCTTTATTGATTCATTCATATGTTCAGAGAATACTTGTCCGACAAATAGATGCCGTGACATGGGCCATGTCATGGTCATGGAAAGGGTTTCTTAGATACTCATGTATTCCCACGCCAAAAGTAAAGCGGTTAACACTTAGATCACGTGATGACCCACTTGTATTATTGATACAGCAATTCAGTCGTTCTGTATAACTGTAATGAAGGAAATTACAGTCGGTTTGTAAATATAAAGAATTAGATTAATTCACGATATAATACATTTTTCATTTTGACATTTATCAGTGCAAATATGACCCTGAAACAGACAAGGATCTATTTAGTTCTACAATTTAGAACAACATGTAGTTTTCTCTGTTTTAACAGAAAGATGTACTTTTCACATGATTTCCCTTATACGACATGTACCACTTTAAAGACTCGGATACGAGTCTTATGAACCTGATGAAATTAAATGACCATTATTTTGTAACGTAAACTGTCAAATGATATTCAGAATTTTATTTGGTTCAGTGGCTAACCTTGACCGAAGTTCAATATATTATTGTTTTAAAAATGTAGACAATAGTTCGTGTATTTGTTTGTTGCTATTTTTAGATATTTGAGGACAGCTTGATACTGTTTTTATTTTTATGCAATTATGATTATGTATAATTACAACAGACGTAATTAATGAGTTAAAAAGTGCCTGTCATAAACGTATTAAATAGTTAATTGTCCAATTGAAGAGTGAAAATATTTTGGCATAATAATTCATGAATGAAATCAAACGTAAAAGGTCAATTGTCGTCTGCATCGGCTATATCATGATAAAAGTTTGACAGTTCTTTACTATGCAACCATTTTCTAAAAAATGGATTCATAATATCTTTTGAAATATTAACTTTTTCTTTAGCTCAGCAAATTACATTTGTATATTGATATCCGAATTATACTCGATTTTAAATGACACGATTAGATTTTTAAAATAAAGTTTTTGGGAACGTTTATTATTTGGTTGGACAGTCGAATTACCTCATTTTGATTATAAATTATAAGTGTTTTCTGCGATAAAACACCTTTGATACGTTTGAGATACAATGGAAATACATTATCTTGTAAGTCAGATTTCATTTTTAAGATTTCATGAGCACCGACAGTTTGAATTTTGAATACAAAAGGACGAAGACCGATCACATTGAATATACAAACACCATATGTTGCGTTAATTACAGTCATTGCATTTATATAATATATTACGTCTCAATCCAAAATACGACGCGAAAAGGGGTAATATTTTGCTTCGATTCGATGCTTCAACATTTGCGACGGGTGTAGCATGCTAACAGGGATGCTGGCACTTTCCGGACACCTGGTCCCATCTCGTTTGAGATTCGCAATTGTTTTTCATGTTGAGATTGTCATTAAATCCAGTCTAACAGATTTGGAGTTTCGAATACCTAGTGGTATTTCTTCATTTTGACTTTGAAATACATGTACTAGGTTTCAATTTTTTTTCTCCACTCATTCTATCGCAGGTTATATGACTTTTGAACTATTTATGGTTAGTAATATTTTCACATAGAACTATTTACAGGTAGCATGGTGATGTTTTAATACCTCTTATACGGATTTTGCAATTAATACATTTGGATTTATAATTTGACATTGTATGATACCACTTTTTCTTTCGGAAATTTACATGTATATTTTTATCAAATTCCAGCTCAACTGATGAAGTCTTATTGACAGAAACGATCGTCTTGAGAATTTCTTTTCAACTCTTTTAAAGGCTATATATTTGATATTGTTAATAATGTTCATACGAATCTGAGGATTCATTTAGATATTTATTTATGTCCATTCAAATGAATATAGATACATTTTACAAAGGATTTTAAAGTGCTTTAAGGATACTAGTATGTAGGAGGCAGTTCAAGATTATACCAGTTTCATGACTATTATAGCTTATTGTATTAAAACTTTTGTGTAATAAATAATTTAAAACTAAGTAGGAATTTGCAATTATCTTTTCTGAAATTTATTCTCTTTCAGAACAAAACACTAATGAGGCTTTATTTCTCATTATGTAAATTTCATGATATCTACTTCTGCATAATATGTTTTTCTCTTTGTTTTCTCAGTTTGTCCGTAAATAGATGGTCAATAATTCTAACATTTAACTTCATTTAATTTTGTGCTACTGTCTTTCAAAGCTGTTAAATTGTTGTTTTGTAATGAATAAACAATGTTTAAACATATTGGTTCTTTTTCGTGTTCGCGTTTTGTCGTGTTTTAATGTATCTGATCAAACAAGCAGCATTGGTACGAACATCAATATGCTTTATCAAAATATTGATATATATTAAAGATTCATTAATTTATAAATATGCGAGTTAAGGAATGAATGAGATTGGCATGAATGAATATGAAATGTTTGTTTTAGGGTAACTATTTAATCGAAAGTTAAATTTGTAGATTCAGAAACACGCCTACGAATATATAGTTAAACTTGCATTAAAGGTTATCTATGCATAAAGGGCACCTGTCCATAAAGGCAATTCCACACATAAATTTTGTAAATTTTTCATAATGAATAAACCTCTATATAGACCATCTGTCTATAATGGCTACTTTTATCCTGTTTCATTGAGTGGCCTTTATAGACAAGTTCGACCGCAATTAGTATTGTTTTTATTAGAATGTACCTTTAGAGATTTAAACTAGGTTATCTAGATAAATTTACAAGACGGATAATTCGATGCATGCTTTTGGTATAAAACGTCTAGCTCCAGGTGATTAAATTCTGGTAGAAAAAATACCGTTTTAACGAGAAACTCCAAATACAAATAAGGGTGAATTTATCATCTATAAACTGGTTCTGGTTTATAAATAGTTTAGTAAACCTTTCATTAATTGCATCAAACTGGTTTGAAACCAGTTTCGGTTTTCTCATTTATCACCAACAGGTTCAAACCAGTTCGGGAAGCCGACCAAGCTCTGAATGCGATTTCAGTGGTTTGCATGCAATTCAAAGCTGGTAAAGATGGCGACAAAGACACAGCAGTATTGAGACAGGTGAATACCTTTGTGTGATATTCTTTATTTTATTAATAATGTTTTAATACTTTGCTTTAATAAAGATGAGATAAGATACTGTAAAACTCGACATAATATACGTATTCTAAACCCGGTTTACGCAAGAGTACAAAACAAGTTCTAATATATATCGGTTATTTTGAATATTCAAACCTGTCATTCACTGCATAACTTCAAACATAACTAGTTTCAAACGCATGTTAAAACCAAAACCAAACCGAAAGCAGTTTTCAGTCCACAAATGTACCTTAACTGTCTTGAGACTCATCTGTGTGGCACACATAAAATTGTTTTCCATGCTGTGTCTTTAAAACTATTGGAACCCGTCCTTTTGGTGTCACGTGAGTGACCCCAAATACGGATATTGCACGTATTTTTTATTTGATATATGATAATCATAAAAGATAAATTACCTTTATGAGACGTTTGCCAATATTAAGACACATAACACAAATAACGTTTTGATTTTCTGTCGACAAGTGTGGACAGGTGTCACTCGCTGGCCAAATTTGGCAAAGCGTTGCGTGATAATATCTGTAAAATCCATTGAAGAAATAAAGTTGCGTGTTTACCCCCAAAATATCAATAAATTATAACTGTCCATAATATGCTTTCTGAATCTTAAAAATATAGCCCGATGTTCCAGATTTTGATGCTTATAGATCCTAATTGTATACAAATTTCTTTAATCATAATTATTTTTGTTCCCTCAGTCTTCTGTTGATTTCTTGTGATCATTGAGTCAGGTATTGATTTCAAATTATTGATCATAATTATAAATATTTATTTGATAAGTATTTGTAAGAACGTAAATTTAATAAGAATCGTGTCGTGCATCGCTACTGTCTGAGCGTGCGACCGTAAAAATGTACGAGACTAGGAAGAAATAAATTATAACAATGTCTACATGTCGGTGACAAAGTATCTATAAAAAGCATTGAATATACATATATATGGGTCATTGTAACGCAGTCTTTGGAAACAATTGGGTCATCAATACTTAATTTTATAATTCTCGGAGTACAAATGATAAATAATTCAGATAAGTGCAAGGAGAAAATCATGTTATAATTCCTTTATTGGAATTTGGATTCAGATGTTTTGAATCCATTGCCAACTATGTGTTTAATTACCTTATATATATTTTTTTTATATTTTTGCAGCTTCGAAGGTTCAAAGGGTCTCCATGGCCGGATGGTCAGGGCATCGCCCTTTAAACCGTGGATTCTCTCACTTCTGGACGGTCCAGGTTCTAGCTCCGCTGGAACCTAAGCTGATTTTGTGAGAAAGTTTGCCAGTTTACTTGCGGAAGACAGGTAGGTGGCTTCTTCCCAGGTACACTTCAACCGTGCTCTCTCCTCCAACATTAGAACCTGGCCGCCACCATATAACTTAAAATTTAATTTTTGAGTGTGTTAAAAACACTAATAAAAATCTGAGGTTCAACAATTCATAAAGAACACCGATATGCCTATGCTTCAAACGTGCTGGCATCATAATAAGAGTTAGGATAATTGCATCACAAAATCCATAGATTTTTAATGGGTTTAAATTTGTAACGTGTAACGGAAGAAATAATGTTTCGGTTTTTTTAAAAGGTCAATCTGGAATTATTTTATTCCATATACACAGCTATTCAAACACATCTGTGAGTTTTGTTGCACAAAAACTTAAATGTACGGTACATGCACGTGTTCGTGCGTGCGCGCATGTGTGTATCAAAACTACATATTGTGAATAGTTTTAACGTAACATTATTTCTTCCGTTACTTTTTAGATCATCACGATTTCACACCGAAACCGTGAAACCAGCAAGTTGAATTTCTTAGTGAAGTAAACGTATATTCTTCTACTTACGGTAACGCCAGTCAGTTGAGTGTGATACAAATATTATCACACCACAATATCAAACGTCTCCATTCAATTTCCGCGCGAATATTTATTTTAAATCAGCGCTTTAATGGCACACGATCGCAAAAGAAAGGTTACAATACGTTAATAATTAATTGTTTAGAAACTTTGTGAACCGATAGAGTGTAGTCTGCCGTACAACAGATCGAACTTCCCTTGACCGCAATATGATATAGAACAGACGATGTAGTCGAATATTTCGTAAGTCAACTATCCCAAGTGTTAACTATAGAAGTTTTTATCAAGAGCAATTAATCAATCTTCAATATGTCAAAGCATTTGTTTATCTTAATCACGCATGTATCTTGGCCTGGTATCCTTACAGTTTTAAAACACCATTTTCAAGTTCAAAATGAATAAGACTTCATATTATCAGGTGCAACACATTCATACTTTATCTCATTTTCGACAGACTGATTATAATTTAATAATTTACGAATACTGGATTATTCTGTGGCTTAAAATATGTACAACCACGCGCTTAAAATACTGATTTATGTGATTAACTTTGTCTGTTTGTAAATTAGATAGTAATCAGATAGGGCAATGATCCTTAATTAGTATAATTTTACAATGAGATGTTAAAATGTAATATAAAGAGCGTGGGATATGACAGGTATGGGTCAAAAGGGTCTTGGTTCAAACCATACGCCATGCTGTTAGATATACAAGGTATTCTATTCCTTATGAAAGCTTGGCTAGAACAATAGAACAATAATACCCATGCCATCCAAATCTTAGATGTACAGTATTGTGACGCCAGTAGAAGCTACATACGTCAATGATTAAAGGTCACTTGGGGTCAAGACATATGGATACAACCAGTCATCGCAAAGGAAATTTCACTTAATTGTTTCACCAAAGTGCATGTGACGTGCATATAGACTTGTGTTCATATATGGACTTTTATATCGGTTAAAGACTTGCCAAGCTTTGCAGATGTGGTATTGCGGTTAATTTAACAATCTGACGACACGTTCTTTAATTGCTATTTCATTTTCTGAGCCAAATCTGCAAACGTTGCTA
>BROG01000035.1:15000-25000 GCA_030159075.1 Atrina japonica
CAAGTGTCCTGTTTCTTTATCCTCGCACACGTTAATGATATACACTGCAGTTTGCCCTAAGAGACATCCCAATTATGTAAAACTGAAATTATTAAGTTAAGTACAGTAAAACCTTGTCTTCAGAACACTTCACTTAGTACTCCACCTCCACATTTAAGACCATAATTTCAAAGTATCTTTAACGTATCTTAGAGCTAAGATCAACAACATCATCATCATCATCATCATTATCATCATCATCATCATCATCATTGTTATTATCATCAATATTATTATTATTATTATTATTATTATTATTATATCTCTATCAATTTATTCATTTATCTTTAATACGGTTAATGAAATGCTTATTGTAATTTTATCTATATATAGTTACATATTTCTTATCAAAATCATCAATATTTCTTATAATACTTTGCATTGTCTTATCTTTGGTGACGCACTTAAAGCAACAAAAAGAACAAATTATGAAAATATGAAGATAGTATGAAGTCAAATGAGTATAAATAGAGAATTTACCATATTTATACTTCCGATAAAAAATAAATAGATAGAATTCGAAATATTACACAGTGACTTCTACTATGCTTCTGTGTATATTTTCGAGTAGTCATTTCATCAGTGAGGTGACAAACATGTTAGAATCGTCTTTATGTTGAACGTTTACATTTTTACCGTGACCTTTTCATTTGTATTAATAAACGGAGATCGTAGGAGTCGCCATACAACGTCTAATTATAATTAAAACAGATGCCTAATTGTTGTAGATGCCCTTTCTCAACCATTTTCTAAGTTACGGTCGGTTTCCACTGTCGATGTACTCAAAGTGTGATGTAATGTTCTAGATAAACTCCTTTTCATTGTTCTTAAGGAATGATATGATGCAAAAATAAATTGACATCGAAATCATCTGAGTCATCACAGCGCTTGTTGTACTTGACAAATCATTTTGATTTTCAAACTTTTGATGAAACAGCAGATGAATTATTGTTATGAATGGAAATCCAGTTTCATTACTCATTGGAAATAAAACCAGTTTACAAGTTACATGTTCAACTTAATTTAAGGATTTTATACAAATTATTTTTTCAAAAATGTTATATGAACTGGCCTTCTAAGGTAACATTTATAAAAAGTACTGTTTAGTCAAATATATACCGGAAAGAAATTTAACCTATCGAAAATTATATAAACATACAGTTTTATCACGGATAACTTTATCTTGAAATTTGATTACTAATCAGTGATTTGACAATGAGTTTAGATTTAAAAAAAAATATTTCAAATTAAGCACCATTAGATTTCGTACTACCATCCAAAAGTGAATCAAACCTCGAAGATATAAAAATCACAGATTCCAAATATCAATCTCAGGATATATATCTAGGAGACAAATATACAAATAAGGACCCGAAGTCACCAAATTTACTCTATACTGAAGCTCAACATTTATTTCATTATTTTGACTATATGATCGTTTGTAAAAAGATTGGGTTTAAATGATTAGGAGACATTATTATTTTCAATCATTTACATATAAATATTCACACCACACTTATGATTTTTCTGTAAAAAGTGAATAAATACGTTGAATACGGTACTCAAAATTTTTTTTAAATATTTCTGAAGTTTTCATCATATGAGCAATAATTTTTATCATTATTTACAGTTGCATGTCATCAACATACAAACATGTCCATTTACAGAATACATTTTGCGTGTTTTTATCTTAAACTCATGAAAAGTTAGTTGAGCTTCAATACTGAGTATAGTTGGTGACTTCGGGCCCTTGGTTTACATTAGACAAACACAGATCCCTGGGAATCCATAGGCGGTTTTAGATCTATCTGTATCCTGGACATCATGAAGATTTATGCTTTGGCATATGAGAATTTACATCTAATCTATTTCAAGAGCGTAAATCTGCATGATAATATTATCGTAATATTGTTGTCGATATAGTCAATTTTGCGAAAACAGAGCACAAAGCCAACAGATGTACGAAATACTCAAGCTCAGCTAATATTTCTTTTAGGATTTGAAGATAAAACGCAATTTATATTGGAACTGAACATTTTTATACCTTCGGCATACAATTGAAAATAATGATAAAGAATATTCCTCAATTTAAGACAATGTCAGAAATGAAAAAAAAATAGTTTGTGGACAAAGTCAAAATTTAAGTAAATTTGGTGACTTCAAGTACTCCCGCTAAATTTTCAGAGCAGTTAATAGTTGACGCCTGTTTCAATGTAAAGGCTTTTTAATCGATTTAAACCTTGTTCACGTTTGAAGGACATTGAAGTTTAGGCAGGTGAATGGAAATCTTGGACCATCCCAAATGTTATACATTTCAAAATCTAAAGTTAACTGTAAATTTATGATATCAAACATGTCATTTTTTCATCAAAATATCTTGAAAATGATCTAACAAATTTGGAATTATTTTAATTTTCAGTTTTATTCGTTCTTGGTGATAATCCGAAACCGACGTGTGTTTTAAAACAGTACATATTACACGTTCTATGTCAAAAGTAATGTTAACATTGATTTCTAATTAGCCCTTCTGCTGTCTTGTCTTTCGCAGATAAATATCTGTTAATAATTATATATAACCCAATTACTAAATACGTTTATACAGTATAACCCGTCTACTTCGAATTGCAGTGGGATCAAATAATATATTCGGATTAGACAGACTTCGGAATAAAGATTATTTTGGTGGAACAGAATATTCTGTATTTCACTGTGTATTGTTTTGAGACTATATATTTCACCGTACCCCACCATCCAGTAAACCACTAAGTGGAAAATGAGATACGATCTTACTTACAAAACAGTTAAATCTTTTGGTGTATCTATATTTTAGGTCAATAATCTCATTATGGTACAAATTCTTAAGTTCGGAATTCGGAGTGGACAAGATTCGGAATACATAATATAAATGTAAATACAAGTAATAGTAAAATATGTCGGGATCGGATTAAAGTGAAAATCGGAATACTACAGATAGACATATTGTACTGTATATATTTATAGATATATAGATAGATAGACAGACAGACAGATAGAGAGACAGATAGATAGATAGATAGATAGATAGATAGATATATATATAGATAGATAGACAGACACACAGACAAACAGCTAGCTGCTAGCTAGCTAACTAGATAAATAAATAGATATATATATATAGAGAGATAGACTGATAGATAGATAGACTGATAGATAAACAAACAGACAGTTAGATAGATAGAAAAAATAAAGAAAGAGGTTATTTTGAAGTAATAAAATCTGAATCTTTTTGAATAAAATCGAAAGGACGGGCATCAGAGTTACAAAAAATAGTTCAGCTATTTTCAGTGTATTTATATAAACCCATCAAATGAGGTTCGGATCGTAGAAGCTACAATGGAACTGATACTTGAGGTAAACTCTGTGTCAACTCATCTGTAAAGTTACATTCCCGGACCATAGTTTTCTTCATATAGAGGATTATGTCTCATTGAACATATCTAATTTATCAGTTTATAAATGGCATTATGAAATTCAGGGTACGTATGGTTAAGTAGTGACTTATTATTCTTTCGGCGATTTATTACTCTGTCGTGTGATGGAAGACTACACCCATCAACCATATGCTATTTACTTTATATATATATATATATATATATATATATATATATATATATATATATATATATATATATATATATATATATATATATATATATATATATATATATAAATAAATAAAGTAAACAACATCTTGTTGATGAGTATATACACATATTGTGTCGCTAGTTAATCGACTGTGCAATCCTCCCCCGCAAGATAGCAAATATAGTAGGCAAGAGGGAATTTGCGTTTAAAATATGCATTTCCAATATATGAAGTGCACCAGCATGAAAACACAGCTGTGTGCAATTTACAAGTTGTCAGTTTCCAGTCGAACGCGCAACTATACAACATTTAGTTCAAGTCAAATTATGGTTACCTAGAAGGAAGATTTGCAATGTTAAGCATTCCTGACATCAAAATCCACAGTAAATATGTTGGCTTTGATGTTTATATTTCTGTTTTCGGTTTATTCCGGTATTGATAGTACATAGTAATTGTAACTGAAATACGATCAGAAATACCCAAAGTAATCGCTGGTGATATACATATCAGAGAAGTAAATTGTTATAACAGGTTAATACACACTTGAAACTTGTCAGAAATACAAGCAGATGCAATGTATTGAATATACTAAACATTCTTGAAAAAAAAATCAGTTTACATGAAAAGAACTCGTTGATTTCTTATTGTTAGTTGCCCTAAATATATCTGTCTCGTTCAAAGAAATTTATTCGTCAAATCTCGCTTATGTATGTAGTGGTTACATGCATGATAAAATTTTAATTCAAAAACACTATTTTATCATTATAGAGTGTTATTTCTTTTTCCTGCATTACATTTCTGTTCTATGCAATTTCACAATTATTCGTGCATTTTATAACCAGCAATATATTTTATTTGTCTCACATTTCCGTTGCGTCTTTTTATTTCTGGTTTTCATCTTAGGTGGCCTATTTATGCTTTTCTATTTTTAGGTTTTGCAATTCAATCATATTTGAAACAGAAGGTGCCTTAACTGCCAACTTATTCATTCAAAATTCATATAATGTTTTGGTCAAAAGTTTTAGTCTTTGACTCTGAATCATTGAAGAACCCAATGTTTTTTATTTACATTTTTATATATTAAACTACACCAACACCGGAAAATTATTTTAAGATATAAAATGATATCGCATTGCTTACATACCTCGATCGTAACGGAGCCTTGTCTGGGATATCAAACAGAAATATTTAAAATATGTAAACTATTCACTACTTACCATGGTGGTCATTTAGTTCATTTCATTTTGTTGATAAGTCATCATTCATTTATTTCCTGTAATACAGTGAAATATGACGTCATTGGTAAATGTATACGACATATAGAACCCGTTGTTCTTGTCATAAGCTTTCACACTGTAATCAAAAGGTCGCAGGTTCAAACCCTGAAGTCGGAGTTTGAATGTGTTGCGCTATCTGCACAAAAAAGACAATTGATCTACATTAACTGGGCCAACCTACCTGGAAATAAAAAATCGCTTTTCTTAGGGAGTCAATTGACTTGTGACTTGCCCATCAGAGTCTGACTTTATTCTGATAACATAGAAAATGGGCATGTGCATGTATTTCCGATTATCACCAGAGGTATCACATTAACACATTGCATACTTACTAAGTTTCAGTTTATTAATATTGTTATAAAATCTAAGATACCAAAGTATTGATTGTCAGGGGGTTCAGGGAACAATATATAAATCTGGTGAACATTTGACATACACAGACCACTGAAAAGGGGGGGGGGAGTAGGTATCTCCTATTGACCGGTCACAACCGCGGTTACGACTCTACAGTCAAATCCACACGAAGTAAGTGAGGAATAAATCCTCGACCCAATAGGTATAGAGTATTCAACAATCATAAAATTGTCAATAATAGACGTTTTATTCCTAAAAAACAACAAACAAAATTGTAGTTTAAATATTATGATTATTTCAATGAAGTTATACATTTTTAGAAAAAAGATTTGAGGATAAAATTCTTAGAGTATATGAAATTGACAAAATTTTAAATCATTATTACAAAATGGAAAAATACATTTTTATAATTAAAGGAAGAATCAATATATTTGATAAAAGATGGAATATATTTCATATGCTATTTTATTGATCAAGTATTTAATGTCATATATTTCCAAAACATAAATTATACATAACATAATACCAGTATGAATGTGTGTGTGAAAGTGCAGTCCTTTATTTCCTCTCTTTCCATCCTGAAAAAAAAAATACACTGTAGTGTTAAAAAATATTATAAACACAATACCAAAGTTATAATGCTCAAGACGATATCATTTCTGTCAATTAGACTTCATCAGTTGAGCTTCAATTTAAAATGTATGTGTATTTTTTAAAGAGAAAGTGATATTCAACAATCACAATGGAACCGGTAACTCAACATTTCATTTAATGGAACATAGTAATTGCAGGCAAGGTCATTATAACTTGCCTTATACCGCAATAGTCGCAAACTTTGAGGTTAAACGTGATTCCTAATATCATTGTGATAACAACTTATCAATAGGGTTGTGTATATGAAACATTCATATGTTGAACACGCTCTTGCGTATCAGATCATGTACGAGATATGGACATCATGTACAAGCGAAAAAGGGATGTTACTGAAATGTGAAAGCGGACGTGTGGAAAACTTATCGAAAAGAATTAAGTTTGAAGCGTTTAAATAAAGTAATCATGGCAAACCTAACTACAAGTGATTTTTAGATAAGTTGTTTGCCTTAAACCAGCATCATAATAAAAATGCAATGGAATATTTAGGAAAGAAACACAATTCACATTAACCATTTCTTGAAATTATATACAAAAAATGAATGCCGAGAAGTGACCATCAATGAGTTTAACTTTCTGGAATTTGTTTCTGATTGAAATTGCCTTGATACTCATTATTGCTTTTGGTTTTAAGAAGAAAATATGAATGTAAATTATACTAGTATTTAAAACGAAATAAATTATGACATTGTATGTACAGAAGCAAATTGCTAACTGATATAATGTTGTAACGAGAATACCAGGAATCGTGTTTGATGCCAACGGATCGCAAATTTTACGGTCTGTGTAATGGTCTTATTTGAAATTACTGTGTTCAGTTAACTGAAATGTTGAGTATACTTATCGATGACGGTTGTTGTGTCGTTGGTACCGATTATAACGGGATTTATTCCTCACTTGTTGCATCTGAATTTGACTTGGTTCTCGGCGGTTATGACCGGTGGTCAACAAGGGAGGCTTGACCCCATCTATAGATTTGTAGATCTAGAGGTCTGTGTTTGTCCAATATTCACCAGATTTGTATATTATTGTCACCTTAACAGCCTGGACATTAATACTTTGGTATCTGTGATGTTTTTATCAATACGAGATGAGAATAATAGATTCAACCCCTAACTTCAGGGTATGACAAAGGAATCTCAATCCGAGGGTAAGATTTTTGAATGACAAACCCGAGGCTTGCCGAGGATTGAGATTCCTTTGACATACCCTCGAGGTATATGGTTGATTATTTTTCTCCCATGTCTTAAATACATTTCTATGTAGATCTACGCGTAATGTACATGTTTATGCAGATCTACGCATATCTATGTCAAGTCTGACATAATTATGTACAGCATTCTAGGGACCACAGACGTTCTACGTTACAAATTGTATTGTGACGTCATATCGCATGTAGATTTTCAATACCCTAGGGGTTGACAAGAAAATCATTCCCCTTAAAAAGAGGGGAAAATCTGTGAATCATGGGAGAAACTAAAGAAACAAATGTTGTGTAAATGTGTTTTCCATCACTCATTCAACGATATGTGTGTATATGAAATAAAAGACGGAAAGCTGAATGCTCTTCAAAATAAGCAGTTTTTTAAACGATACATATACAAATATACTGAACATATACAGGGTTGTTCAAACATATATTTGGTAGAGGAACTTAAGCCTACTTACAGAGTATAAGCCACAATAATTAAGGAAATTATTTTCTTAAATGTTAATATTTGTGCAAAAATGAATAAGATTTCAATAAACGAAACCTGAAATAACAGGTTTTCTTTATATCCGGGTTTTGCCGAGGAAGATTAACTCTGCCTTTATTTGAATTCCGAACAAGTGTACCGAAAATTCCTAGGTATTTATGATATATACACAACGTTGAGAGACCATACACTGCGGGATACTTTACAATATATATACAAAGTCATGGAGTGCGTTATGTTTTGGAAATAAACAAGGTCATAACGAGTCAAACAAAGATCTATATACTTTGAAGATCTTACATAGAACATCAAATACACACACACACAGGGTTGAAAAAATGTATCAGGTATATGGAATTTTATAGTTATTCCCGTGTTCAACTTACGGTCATGGGACAGACCCCCTTCGATCCTTCCCACAATAACAAACTCTTTTTCTCATTTAAATGAAATTAAAAACTAAACAATAGTTGCCCTACAAACATTACTTCAACAAGTTACCGAGATAATCAAAGGAATTTTATCATCTAGTCAATATGATAAATGCTCATCGTTCAGCTAATTTTAGAAAAATTGCTCCCGAAATATTTTTGAAACCACGCCCGGGTGCTTTTACAATAGATTTGTCTAATGATTGATTAAATGTCGTTTGTTAGAGTGGAATTATATTTTTGTGTCTGTTTATGTTTACTTTAGAGGTAAATTGAGTGGAAAGTTCAAGTTTACTATACTAAATATAGAGAAAGTCTTGTGGTTTGGTTTAAATATAGAAACACATTAAAGAATCAAATACACCATCCGGGTAAAACCTGGGAGCCGAAGAATGTTAGAAACTTGGAGACTGTCGATCGATTTGATCAAGATTATATTGTAATCTGGGGATATGAAAGCCCGTCAGGGTCTCTTAAATCAGTCAAGCACATACGTACACACTCACTCACAAAAACACACGCACATACATATATTTACAAGATGTTTACAATATTGCTGATATATTTTACTATTTTGTCGTATCTTAGTAACTGCTACCAAATCATGAAACAACATCAATTAAACTTTTATATCATAATTGGGAATAAAAATAGGAATATATATAGATCAATAAGGGTATATATATTACGGCATTGTCAAAACGTTTTTGTAAGATCGGTATAACTTTTACATGGTATGTACGGTGACATCTAAAACATTCAAGAATGATACGGGAAAGTTTTGGGCATTTTACAATTACAAAGTAAAAAATGAAGCAGTACCAATTATTATAAAACACTCCAAGGTCATAAGAATACGACAGATTGGATGTAATAACGGTCTCAAAATGAAGAACAATTCCTAATCTAAAACGGGATGGGAACAGGTGTCCGGAAGGAGTCAGAGTCCCCTGTCAGCATGCTGCTACTGACGCCGTAAATGTTCCGTGTAAACCTTTCGAAGTTCGGCGAAAAAGGTCAAGCTAATGTGAAAGGTTAATGAGTTAGCTTTATATCACATTCGTGAAAGGGAGTCTCTGTGTATGGTTGTGCTCCAGAATACTATCGAACATCTTGAGAGGGCAACTCCATGTTGTTAAGACGATGCCCGTATGGATCATCAACTTCCTTTGTGACGATTTCAAGCGTTCAAAAACGTAATGCATATCATATATAAGGGCAAGCATTTTACGCTATTGTCGACAAAGTTGACAGTAGCTCAGTTGGAAGAGCGCCAGACCTTCAACATAAAGGTTCTTGGTTCGATCCTCGGTTGTGCCAGATTTTTAGAGGTGAGATTTCATTTCCTGTCCGCACAGCTCTTTGCCTACATGGAGGGTAAATGATATAGGATGTGTAGTTTGATTACCTTCGTCAGATTATACAAGTGAAGTGGTACTTAAAAGGCCGTTGGAAATATGGATCACACACACACACACACACACACACACACACACACACACACACACACACACACACACACACACTACACGTCACACACACACACTACATGTCACACACTACACATCTCCCTGGCCTATTATGGATAAGTGGCAAGGGCTTTAAGGCGCTGTTTATTAAATCAATCCAAAGAAAGCAAGATATTGTCGACGCTTTTTTGTAATAGTGTAAGATCCTAATGACAGTCACACAGCAAGTACGGTGACATCTAAAACACTTAAAACTTTACTGAACCACAGTAAAACCATATCGAGATCCAGTGTAACCATCACTGATACGGGATAGTGTTGGATATCAAACAATTACAAGCCTAAGTTCAAATATCTGACTTTAATTTGACAACAGATAGTAGACTTATCAGATATTTTTAATTTCAGAGACGTTTAGCCAATAATAATTCTGCAATAATTGAATCGGAATAACCGCT
>BROG01000035.1:30000-82500 GCA_030159075.1 Atrina japonica
GCCCGAAGTCACCAAATTTACAGTCAATACTCAAGCTTTTATCTTATTATTTTTACTATATAATAAATAGTTTGTTGAGTGATTAGGAAACATATTATTGTTCATCATTCACGTATAAATGTTTGCGTCACACTGATGTTCTTGTTAAAAAAAGGAATACATATGTTGAGTACGGCACTCAAAATTTTAGTATGTACTCAAACAATTTATAAATATTTTTTTCTTTAAAATAGCAATTATTTGGATCACTATTTACGATTGTATTCCATCAATATACAAACATGTCCAGTTACAGAATAGATTTTGCGTGTTTTAACTAAAAATCATGAAAAATTAAGTTGGACTTGAATACTGAGTAATATTGATGACTTCAGGCCCTGAGCTTTAAAACATGAGAAAATAAATTCATTCATAATTGACTTCAAAACTGCACACGGGGATTTTCAAGCTTTCTTCATTACGTATTCAAAACTCGTCATATCGAGACCATATATTGAGTAAATCTTGTTTTCCCATTTATCTCGTAATGGGGACAGGATGCTGTATTGCCCCTATAATTTTTATAGTGGTCAAAAACTTAAATGTCGTGTTCCTGACAAAAAGCTTGACTTAAATTTGTAATTGCTTTTCTCGATCATATTTCATTGTTACTAAAATAAAATTTCAGTTTCAAATTTCATTAAATTAGTAATTTTATTTTCTTAACAATCAAGTTTGATATTGAAGTTTTAGGAGTAGTACCGTGTATACACGTATTTGACTTTTAAATGAACAAGACAAATGTATCAAGATCACTTTATCATACATAACATCTATAAACGTGCCAATTCTGTCATCACATTTCACTCAAATTAACACTGCATAAGGTGCAGCTGACGGGGCGCACGATGTACTCCTTAATCTGTTTCATGAAATGTTATATTTTACTTCCTAATTGAAATGTGACAAAGATTGTACATTGCGGATGTATAAAAAGACTATATGTGAATGTGGTATCCAAAATATAGTTACTACATCGTGATATATATATATATATATATATATATATATATATATATATATATATATATATATATATATATATATATATATATATATATATATATATATATATATCGTGATAAATCAACATTTTAACACTGTTATATGTACTTTTAAATTGTATACATAATGTACTTCAGTTTTATTACGTTGTAAAATAACTTTCTTTTGCTGTGAAGAAGTAAATTTAATGACATGCAGAATATCATGTAGCAATATATACCAGAGATAGTGTTATTTCCTTAAATTTTACACTTATGATTCACAGAAAATATATTTTACAACCATTTTGTCTCTGATTATTCTGTAATACCCTCTTTCTCCCTTGTTTTATACAGATATGTCAATTGAAACACTTTTGCTATTTATTTAGTAGTTTCTTTCTCTTATTTTGCCGAAATGGGGGATGATCTGGAAATACAAAATGTGCCTGAATGATTAATCAGCCACAACTTGCTATCATACGCTAAATTATTCTGCTCTAAAGCATTACGTAGAAGTTAAGGGCCTCTGTGGTCGAGTGGTTAGAGCATCGCGCTTTTAACCATGAAGTCACTCACTCCTAATCAACGCAGGTTCGAGACCCGCTGGAACCTAAGCTGATTTGTGAGAAATTTTGCCAGTTTACTCGCGGACGGCCGGTGGTCTATTTCTAAGAGGGGTCTTTCTTCCTCCACCAATAAAAACTAGCCGCCACCATATAGCTGAAAAATTGATGGTTGTGACATAAAACACCATTTAAACGAAGAAAAAACGTAAAATTGAACATAAAGTGTTGCCGTCTTTGGATTATCGGGATGGTTTCTAAGCATAGATTAAAAAAATCTGATGTTCGAAAGTTAAAACAATAACACTTATCGGTTTCCGTATAATCTTGTTGCTCAGCGTCCAGATCATTCGATTCGTTGTTACCAGTTTCTTCATTCGGAAATATACATTTATATCAAAATTGAACTTAACTGATGAAGTCTTATTGACAGAAACGATCGTCTTGAGCAATTGTTTTGGCCTCTTTTGTAAACTATAAATATGGTATTGTAAATAATATTTCTAACCACTGGGTTGTTGCAGTTGCTGGTGGACAGTTTGAGTCCGCGGGGTATACCCAGTACCTGATATTTCGGTACCAGACAATTCTTTTATTCTAAAGAATCATTTCGCGTGGATAACACCTTCCCAATATTCATTTTTTAAGTGGGTACTTTTAGATGATTTGGCAATATATTAAGGTTTATTATTTGGCCTTGTATGATACCAATTTTTCTATTGGAAGTAAACATTTGTATTAAAATTGAACTTAATTGATGAGGTCTTACTGACAGAAACGAACGTCTTGAGCATTTGGTTTTGGCCTCTTTTGTAAAACTATTAACATTGTTATTGTTGAAGATATTTCTCATCATCATGACCATATCAGGAGGTTTCTTTTCTAAATTTTGTTACAAAATACCATAGACAAATATAAAGAAAACAAGAAAGGTATCTATGAAACAATAACCTTTATTTTGTATAAGTTAACAATGATTAATGACAACATCTTCACTTATGACAACGAAAATACTCAAACTGGCATAACAACATTCTTTCAAAAACAAATAATTTAAAATCACAAATTATGAGATAATAGTCATTTTGATAATAATGCACAACATTCATTTTACACATTCAAATAACGCATGCGCACCAACATTCTCGGAGCCGTCCCACCAACACGTATTCTTCAATCACAGACTGATATGAAATTTATGTAATTTTCACGTAACATATCCCCTGAGAATGTTCAACGTTCGAGCAACTGTAAACTGAACATAATAGAATTGTTCACAGTATCATTGTGATCTAATTCCACTACCAATACACTGTTTTATCTAAATTGTAAATTCAGAGGAGGACAATCACGTCTGTAATAGAATATAGAAAGGTAAAGAGAAAGATGTTTTGGTGTTCCATATTGGATTCTTGATTTGACCCATCGTTGGTGACCAGTTTTGACAGAGCTTGCCATTTCTTGATACAAGTTATCTGGCAACCTTGCAGCTTTAAAAAGCGAAAGTGTGACGTCATCAATACTCAACTATAAAGGCATCTGACCACTAATATACGCGTCACATCACATCTTTGATGACATTGAAATAGAAATTATATTCGCCTGTGTAGTAGGCGATGCAGAAGTAAATATGTAGATACTTAGTAAAATAAATTTACGACAGACACATGGATGTTGCTGTAGTTTCAACACGACGTTTGAAAATTCCCCAATAAATACAATTTGGACGAAAATGATTTATCATAAACTAAGATTACAAAATGGCAATCTATACTGTACCCTGTTGTATGATCTGAGATTCACGCTGTTTTGATACACCTAAAAGTGATCATTTAATGTTTTATTGTCGTATTGATGTATCATGTAACAATTTGCTTATCATGCTATGCTTAAGGCTAAGTCGTTAACAGAATGCGCCGGAAAATACTATTGACAAGGAAGTGTCAATATGTGAAATAAATGTTACATACACTATATACCTGCAAATGTTCTACATATTTTCGCCCTTTACGACAGAAAACATTTTTGTCCCTTCTTAAATTCGCCTTAAATCACCATAGTCTCAGGATGGCATGTATGTGCTTGAAAAGTTCGCTTTCATTTTAAACTCACCCTCTCGTCTAAGGACGAAAATAGCAAAAATTAAACTGGGGCGAAAATCTCCAGGTATGCAGTAATCAAATTTTTCATTTAATTCTCGGTGACATGTTTTACAATATTCGAGAATTTTAATTCATTTCACAAACATATTGCAAAACTTAAATCTCCTTATTAAGTTTTCTTTGATGTACAACACAATTTCCCCTTATCATAGAACATGATGAAAATGCAACGATTAGAATCGATTATCAAAATCAAAATATGTAGGCTGTAACACTTACAGATGAAATTTACAAACCTAATATTTAGGATTCATTAACTTTGGTTATTAAATATAAGTTAACAAACAACGAAAGTTACAAACAGTCGGACAATGAACACATCAGAGCATAGACAAAAATCATCAGGACCACATAATGGTGGCTTGTTTTATAAGCAATAACTACGTCTAAGAAAACTTTTCACATCCACTGGAAGGATCGTCGACAAATAGTTCATATCTCAATTAGTCTATTTCCTATTTCGTGTATTCTTTTTGGATAATTTGTCTTCACAATGAAGCAATTTCGTTTCGGAACATTTTTTTGAGTATTCGTCTATTTGAGGAGAACTTAAATCTTCTGATGTTTTACAGATTATTAATCAATTTGCAAATTAACGAAATTTGCTGTTGGTACTAACAAAATATGGAATATAAAGTTTGGTCAAAGTCTACCAATTTAATCCTTTGATTCGCAATTACTAGAGTAGTTGAGAAACAGTAATATCAAGACTTTTTGCATGGAAAAACATTTGCTAGGAGACAAATACGCATGCGCACTGCATTTGATCGGTGAAGCGGAAATATACTGGAATTCACGTCCTGTGTTTTCTGTATCAATCACTTACATATGGAAAATATGGAACATCAGTAAAATATGGAAAAGAAAGTTAGAGTGTGCAACACTCGTTATACGTTGAACAGTAGTCCTGACAAAGGAACCTCTGTCTCTCTCCAAAATGGAATTTTCCGAATGGTTTTCTTGACATGAATAAATATTATTTATGTACATTTACAATCTTCCACGATCAAACCATGGTAGTTCTTATATCTATACTGATTATTTTCGTCCTTGTAGAGTATCGTTAATGGACTATGTTTGGAGGGAACACAACAAAGTTTCGGTATTAATTTATCGTATGGATGTTTTAGTCGAAGTCTAGACTGAATTCCTGCGAATGTGTTCGCAAGTTTAAAACGATCTGGACAACTTCCATTACAAAAATAAGCCTCGTATCCTTCAGGAGCTAAAATCCAGTCATCCCAGCCCAAATCCCGGAAGGAAATATGGACACTGAATCTACAACACCTGTTTTCCCCATCATTTTGCGTACAGTCTCTGCGCCCTGCGTCTTGACGCTTTATGCGCTTTAATATTGAACGTTCATGTGATCGAAATTCTAAAATAGGAAACTCTGTAATGTCTTGAAAGTTATTCAGTATTTTGGTAGAGTTATCTATATGATAATTATCATTACTTGGTAAAATCAAACTTGTTACATCAAAACTATCTGTGTATATTTCCAGTCCATGATTCGATGCTGGATTGTCCACCCAATCATTTACAGTATTGGATATATCGAATATTTCCCAACCGTCTCTCGATATATCGATAATACGTGATTGAAGGAGAGTTTTTCTCGCCACTGATTCTCCAAGTCTGAATATCTTAATTGATATTTCAGTTGTATTATGTTTTTTCATCCATGTTGTATGCTTAAATATTTTAAGTTTTGCCAAGGGAACCACTGTCTCCATTGTATGGTCAGGTGGATGTGAAACGTCCAGTTTGAAAAATAGTTTCACTGAGTTCTTTGACGTAAATTTCTTCCCTTTATTAAGCCTCTTAAATTTCCCTGAAACAACAAAACGAAAAAGCTATTAGTATAGTTTTTAAATGCATTTATAGGGGTTTCAGGACTTGTGATATTTTGTTTTATCTAGAAACCATATCATCTAGTGAATATCCTCTCTTGGTCTCTCATCCATCCATCTACCCATCCACCCATCCATCCATCTACCCATTCATCCATCCTAACATCCATCCATCCATCCACCCATTTACCCACCCGCCCATCCATCCTTCCATTCATCCACCAACCCATCAATCAATCCATCCATCCGTCCATACATACGTATGGACATATATACATATATCCACCCATCCATCCATCAATTTACCCACCCGCCCATCATCCTTCCATCAACAAACCCATCCATCCATCCCTACCTACCTACCTACCTTTACATACATACATACATACATACATACATACATACATACATACATACATACATACATACATACATACATACATACAGAAACATTACAGGACACATGTAAATATGTGATTGGATAATATATTATCGTATAAATATTTTGAATTTCAAAGTAGAAATTGCGAATATTGAAATTCCTTTGACACATGCGAGTATTGCGTTTCATCAATTACTATAGGAATTTTCATATGTTGACAACGATGCATAATAAAGTATACACATTATTGCATTAAATTGTTTGTATAAATACACTTTCAAATGTGATCAAACACCCTTGTCACTCAATATTATTTAATTAAAACGACGAAGGAATACAAATACTTTGGAGCTATTTTTAGCAATGTTTATTTTTGAGTGTTGCTAATTCAAGCCGGTCGCCTGTAAGGTTAAAAATCTGAACGTAAATAAGTCATTTTTTTTTCTTTTTAAAGTGAACAGGTTTGCAGCTAGTAAGTTAACTGTCGAGGATGACATGGTATTTCATACAAGTATTTGATTTATGTGTATAAACACATAAAATATCACAAAATACTGTATTGGTAATGAGCAGTTTCTGGGAGTTGTTATTTTGCTTTCTTTACAACACATTCCTCTTTCAATTCTTTAACAATATAATTTTTTTGAAAGGAGGGGAAATTGTTAGGCCGATTAATATAAGAAGTTTTCTTTAAAGAAGAAGCGGAAGTATACTTTCATTATTAATACTTCCAAGCGAGGAAGATTATTGTTAAACGTGACAGTTGGCACAACAAGAGTAACGACTTTATAAGACTATCAACCTCGATAACTGCACCTTGTTCCTTCAGAACTGAGAAATTACACGAAAGTCATGAAATTACAGGTTATATTTGAATTGTCATGTCTCACGGACATACTATTAGTAACGTCGTATTCGAATAAAACACACAGACAATATATATATATATGAGAGAGAGAGAGAGAGAGAGAGAGAGAGAGAGAGAGAGAGAGAGAGAGAGAGAGAGAGAGAGAGAGAGAGAGAGAGAGAGAGAGAGAGAGAGAGAGAGAGAGAGTTATGATATATTCAATTGATGATTTTGTTTTGGGGGTTGTTAAATTATGGTCGAACAGTTTCAGGGTCCCCCACTGATATAAATACATCTTTTCGTTCGCGTTGGTAAAGTTTTTTATGGTTGATTAACATGTATGTATGTCATTTTCAATTACAACATCGCGGTACAAGTGTGAGGGATAAATAATGACGGGAAAACATCAAGTGTCATATTTACGCATTTAATTGATACTAAAATATTTGTCCAAGATCACATGCATTTTCAGCACCTCCTCTGTTCTAATAATTTCAAATCATTTGATGTATCAAATTGCTTTATACATTAATATATATGCCTACCTACCTATCTACTTCCTACCTAAATATAAATGCATGCATACCTACCTACATATATACTTACCTACCTACCTACCTACCTACCTACCTACCTACCTACCTACCTGCATGCATGCATACATACATACATACATACATACATACATACATACATACATACATACATATATACATACATACATACATACCAAACTACCAACATAAACACATACATACATACATACATACATACATACATACATACATACATACATACATACATACATACATTACATACATACATACATACATACATACACATAAATTCATGCATGCAGACCTACCTACCTGCTTATCTACCTCCCCATGTATCTACTTATCTATCTATCTACCTACCTACCTACCTACCTACCTACCTACCTACCTACCTACCTACATACATACATACATGCATATATACATACATACATACATACATACATACATACATACATACATACATACATATATACATACATACATACATACATACATACATACATACATACATACATACATACATATATACATATATACATACATAAAAGTATCGCAATACAATTTCTCTATTAAATTTTAAAGAAAGCTGTTACGCATATTTTAATATATTTTGATGTATCATGGTAGAGGTAAAGAAAATGCTTAGTGTGTTTAAATCTAATATCACAGTACTAGCACGCTAGGCCATTAAATTATTTAAACTAAATTCTATATCCAATAAAACTACTAATTTGTTTGCCTGCAACAGCCCGATTCCAACAAGACGTACAATCATATTTCAGTAATTGTTTACTTAAACTGCATGCAACAATTTGGAGGGTGGAAAAATTGTTGGAAAATTAAAAAGAAACGTTTTCAACCCCCTTCATGAAATGTAAATATTGAAAAGCAGTATATTTAATTTTAGAAACCAACGATGTATTAAATGTCAACTTTGATATAATTGTTGTTGAATGCCATTTGTTTCTGTTTTCCTTTGCTGTGGTTTCCGATTCATGAATACGATCTGGTTAACACTTTACTCGGCATAATATCCCCGAAACAAGAATGAAATAAACTTTATAGTGCATCCTTTTTACGTTTACCTTCGATGCAATATATTTATCTAGCACTGTCAACACCTCGTCACAATTGTATCTGAGTCTTACCGAACTGTTAGACAGAAAATTTATGAGGACCACAGTTTTACAAACAAACGTACGCCATTTTCAATAACTCAACTGTATAATTACACGTGAATACGTAATTTAGGTGATGAGCAACTTAAGCACCATTGAATATTTTTCTAAACTTCTGTTCTCCGTTACTTCGAAATAATCATGGAATGTATCCTTTCATTAAATGGAAACTTTACGACAACAATTTCTGTGTATAACGTAACTAAGGCGAAAATGTCCGTATCAAAAGAAAAGATCTATTTCTTTTGAGACAAGTTAAGGTTTTGCACGACCTTGCGGATAATCATAGTTTTTCGCTTATTTGTTAAGGCGACGTAACTTGCAATGCAGTGATTCAATGTTCTTCAGTCCAAATTTTAACATATCTTCATTAAAGCTTAGTAACTAAGTTCACAATCTATGATAAAAATCTCGTTTTACAAGTATCATAATCCCCTTCTTATTTAGGTATGCAATGTTGGAATAACAAATTCTTATTTCATATGTTGATTAATTGACAGAATTGCTTTTTGTTGATTAACCGATGGGCATTTTATCTGGAATACTAAGTTCCTATTCAACAAATGATGATATGACAACTACAGCATATATAATAATATAATAATAATAATAATAATAATAATAATAATAATAATAATAATAATAATAATTGTTGTTTTTATTATCATCATTATTATTACTTGATGATGATGATGATGATGATGGCTTTTATTGCCTCTCGCATTGGCTCATTAGTTGAGTCTTCATCTCACATGTGGAACATTCCAGGTTCGTTTTCCAATACCTGGTAACACATTAGAAAGTGATGACTGTTCCTTTAACAAGCGCTTGGCATAAAATTTTATTTCAAGAGTCTTTTGCATGTAAAGTTAAATCAAGATCCATGCAACATATAAGTAAACCATTCCTGACTGGATGTTAAATAACAAAAGGATTATTATTATTATTATTATTATTATTATTATTATTTAGGGCAGTATGTCGAAGAAAGTAATCGATTCGGCACGATCGAAGTTATCCAATCAATGTTAGTGTGACAGCAAGGATTTTAAAAATTGTGTCTCATGGTACGTATCTATTTAATATCGGATCAAGAATAATGCTATAATTCCAATTTCATCTCCGTACTAAGAAACCTAAGTGACTACTGCTTACAGTATATTGAGTTTTCAAAGTTTTTATCATTAATAGAAGTTAGTTTTATGTGTGTTATGTAGTTGCAATTATGAAAAATTACACGATAATTACGTTCTAACATAACTTTTAACGTGCAAACGTAATGTAAAATATAAACATGACGTTGCTTCACTTGATACATTGCTATTACATTAATGAAATACGTAAATATGTGTGCGGAATAGCTTTTTTATATGTTTTAAACTATTTCAATGGTATTTATTGTACAGGACTTACAAAATGTATCATATACGTCTCAGAACATATCAAAATATTTAAGCATTCGTGCAGAACATTTTATGTGAATTTAGTCAATAAAGTGGGAATAAAACAAATAATTATACATTTCTAGACGTACATTCATATCATATTCATTAAAATTTTAAAAGCAACGTACCTATTTTGATGTATAAACCACAATTAATGTTTTCAGCTCTGATTCCCTATCTTTTATGGAAAAGGTAGACCATATACTGTCATCAATATCTACATCTAAGGCAGGTATATACTGTCAGGGTATTGTTACGTTTAACTGGCCGCTTAATTTCAAGTTACTTTGGATTAGGCAAATCAATATATATATATATATATATATATATATATATATATATATATATATATAATATATATATATATATATATATATATTAAAACCTCGTTATACATTCACCATTTGTTAAGCCAAAAATTTGCATTATAAAGGACTTTGGCGATAGATTGAGGGAAACCTTAAAAGAAATTATAGGCGAAATTGGAAAATTGGGCTTTCAAAATTTATGGCGTTAAGCGAGGTGGCAAATGAAAAGGGGGCATTATAAAAAAAAAGTTTTACTATATATATATATATATATATATATATATATATATATATATATATATATATATATATATATATATATATATATATATATATATATATGACTTATTACGTACACTTCTGTAGATTATGCATTGAATTAGCTACACTACATCGTACTTATAACATCATTCGATAATGTCCCTCGTCAAATCTCTTATGGGCAATTGTTCAGACAATTCAGTGTAGAGAGAAACCGATTTGGAAATGTGATTACTTTCAACATCGTTGTGGGTGTATCGAATTTGAATTAGCACTTGTAAATAGTGTTCAGTAATCAAATCTCATTTGGAATGACATTTAAGAGAAATTGGAAGAGACTGGAAGATCATTTTAAAACATAATAGCTTACACAGTAGAAAGTGATAACCAATGGTTTAAAAAGCAATGTCATGCTGACATAAGACTTTGAGAAGTTTAAAACTCATCATAAAGGATATTTGAATATAGGAATCCATTTCAACTGTGATTATTTAAGTTAGAACTAAAAGCTACAAACTTGAGTCTATGTAAGAACGGGTGGAGAAAACCTAATAACACATACAAAATGTACTCTTGTTTCATTACAGAAGCGAAGGAGGAATATTTTAACGAAAGTGTTGAATTTTATTATTGAATCGATGCAAGATTCAAACTAAATGACTTTTAATGAAAAGACTATCAGCCGTGGGTGTCAGATATCTTGAAGATCAATTAAACTTTAAAAGGAAAAAAATCATTACTAACACGCGACTCTGTATATTTACAAATTATATTTTTCAAATTTGAATGTATGCTGTATTTCATCGGCTGACCGATTATTTTGTATCGGAATAAATTATGTAATGAGATTAAAGAAACATTGACGTTTAAAGATGAACGATGAACTAGGTGAATCTTGCGCTTCAGTGATTTGAGAGGCAAACTAAATGATATTGTACTCTATAACATATCTGTAGGATTAGCAGTTTTAAATTATTTCTTAAGATTCAAATTTAAGTTTAAATGCAATATATTAAATTCCAATAAAAAGATCAAGCAAACAATTCTGGTATATCTTTGTCATTCAGCCACGTGGTGTCAGTGAAGTACGCGTGTAAATCTAACACATGGGTCGTGTTTAGATTACTAATGTAAAAGGACTGGGTGATTCAAAACAGACTGATATCTCCTTCAGCAATTGCTACACTCATTTATAACAAGGCAACTAGAAGAGTCGTATTATTAATGCACGATCCACGAATTCTTGAAATATAATCAATAAAACTTAGATAGCTTAACGATCAAACATAAGAATGAACATATATAGTGCCTTACCTGTGTGTTTATACACATGAGTTTTGGTTTCAGTTGGTTGATCCCAAGTATCATCTTCATGTTCATAATTCTCTCTGCTTTTCATATAATCTCGGTATTTTTTAATCATTCTTCTTTTTGTTTCGATGTTGTCATTAAGTTTAGGAATTTTTGGCGGTGATGTATAATTTAAACCATCGAGAATTTTTTGCTGAAAAGCTATAATACGGGCTTCAGTCAAAGCAATGTTTTCATCAACTATTTCTTCAGAAGCTGCTGGCCTCGAGAGAACCTGGTACTCACTTATGAAATATATAACCGTTAAAAGCACGGTTTTAACAGTAGCATATACTTTCATATCGTGTATAAGCTCAATGCTGTGTTGTTTTTCTTCGCACGGTTGCTGATTGTTTCTTCTGAAGCCGATCGTCTGAAGTATATATGAAGTAAATAACCGTTACATGCACGGTTTGAACAAAAACATATAATTTCATATCGTGTACAAACTGTTCATTTCCATCGCACGGTTGTCAGTTGTTTTCTGGAAGAAAACGTCTGAGAATACTTAGATTAAATACCAGAACACACAACATGCATATGTGCCATATATGGTTGAGTAAAGGGGAGTGTATCATTCCATTGATACGAGATGTCATTACAATGTAGGTTGGTAAAGACACGCCCCTCGTCTTTATCGTTACTATTACAACATGTGCTTATGTTTATGTCCAATACATATGACCTTAAATAATGTCATGTGACATTTCGAGCGTGCTATATGAATAGTTTTCATTGGTTACCTAAAATCATAACGTCACTCATTCACAACAACAGTGTGTAGTGTGATGGTAAATCGTTACTTGAATACGAGTGTTAATAACAGTTCAATGGATCATAAGATTGACAATATGAATGAATTTTTATCTATGTTTTATCGAGTTGAGATGTTAGTCTTTCACCTTTGTCGTACGACAGTTTGGGAATACACCAAATCGTATTTAATAGTGTTCACGCCCTGGAAGGTACATTCTAAACTGTAAATATCGGTATGTTTGAAGGAGATTCCGGCTTTTGTTTCATGTTATTAACATTTAAATAATCTTAATGAAATATAATCTTCGTTTCTATAACAGATAAGAAAAAATGTAAATATTTAGGTAGTAATCTACTAGATAATTATTGATTCAGCCTCTTTTATCAGGATTTAATTACATCTATTGACACTAGTAAAATTTTGTCATCTAGATATGTTTAGTTCAAATGAACTATATTATTTATGCACTTTTTTATATTCATGATTAACTGGTTTGCGCATAATTATTATAACTGACTGTTTAACGCCTAATTTTATTACCCGCTGTTGAAAATGAATTCTATGATATACACCGAATTTCGGTAAAAAATTAGAATTTTCGCTAGAATAGTTTTAATATTGCACAGTATATAAGTTATACGCGACCTTTACATGCAGAGTTTCATTCTACCATCGTTTTGTGTGTGTGTGTGTGTGTGTGTGTGTGTGTGTGTTTTCGTCAAGGTTTAACAAAAATAAATTAATACAAGCCAGTGGACTTTTTTAAACAGGGAAATAAAATAGAAACGATCGCATAGCTGGTTTATTGAGGTTACTCATGCAAGTACAGAAGTAAGGCAGAAATTAAAAATCAAACACCAATTATAACGTATTTAATTAATCGGGATCTTACGAAATTAAAAATAACTGATATGCTTCGACAAATGTACTTATTATATTTAGCTTATGTAGATTTGATTTCCTTAGACAGAAACACAATACGGATACAAACTAATCAGTGGACAATCTACCCGCAAAAAGACTCGACAAGTAACACAGTATCAAATTAGGAGTAAAAGTACCTTGTTTGCAGTAATATCCGGGTATGAGATGTTCTAGACATTGGAAACTCGTAAACTCGCCAGTGTCATGTTTTAGAACGAAATTCTGTTGCAACAGGTATAATTGATTTGTTTTACTTCATGTGTCCAGTACAAGATGTACCTGTTTCCAATGGGTCAGTTTTACTGTATGTCAATCAATGTGTTATATATTACCGTTTATTATACACATTGACTGTAAATTATGACAATAAAGCCGATTATGAAATGAATACAAATCAACACTTGACTTTACTTCAGTTACCAAGGGCATACAAACAATTTACATGTAGATACTACATTGCCGTAAACTGATTAAGCTTAAAGAGCGGAAACCGACTAATGTTTACATATGTGTATTTTAAAATCTTCAAGAATTCGTTCTAAGCATGGTGTTAAACATTCCTAATCCTACATTTGTTTTACTGTTGTTACACGTCTATACAAATGATCATTAATATTGAGAAATTACAGGCTTTATCGAAAATAAAATGCAACAAATTTGTACAAAGCTATGGACTGATGCAATTCAGTGTAATCCGTGCTGGTTATCGAATTTTGTCTTCGTTTTGCGCAGCGCA
This sequence comes from Atrina japonica, assembly GCA_030159075.1. Classification (NCBI taxonomy): domain Eukaryota; kingdom Metazoa; phylum Mollusca; class Bivalvia; order Pterioida; family Pinnidae; genus Atrina; species Atrina japonica. The sequence goes on from BROG01000035.1 coordinate 44,352, forward strand.
TGCTTTAAACAACTGAATCACCCCGAATAGTTTCGTATTACCACAAATTCTGTGTTTGTATGAGAGAGAGAGAGAGAGAGAGAGAGAGAGAGAGAGAGAGAGAGAGAGAGAGAGAGAGAGAGAGAGAGAGAGAGAGAGAGAGAGAGAGAGATGAGAGAGAGAGAGAGAGAGAGATAGGGAGTGGTGGAGGAGAGAGAGAAGAAGGATGGGCGAGAAGGAGGAGTGGGAGTGTTGGGACGGAATGAGGATGTAGGATGAGAGGACGATATTGAGAGATTGAAGAGTTGAGGGAGAGCGAGAACGGAGATGATAGGGAGAAGAGGAGAGGGGGGGAGAGTTGACTACAGAGGTGAGGGAACGGAGGGAGAGGAGGGAAGATTGGAGGATGAGAAAAGGGCTGGGAGTTTGTTCGGAGACGGGGGCTAGACGTTACGTGGCGGGAGCTCCTTTCGTGAGAGGACTTGATGATTGAGAAGATGGAGGGAGAGAGGTATGAGAGACTGAGGAGAGATGTGAGGGAGAGGGAGGTGAGAGAGATGGAGTACGAGGTCGGATGTGGAGGAGGATGATTGAGAGATGAGAGTGATGGCGGACCGCGTTGAACCGAGAAGAAGTTTGTAGATTGTGGTGGATCTGATCTAGAGAGGAGTCTTTGATTTGACGCTTGGAAGGGAGGTCGGCAATTTGTATGGTCGGGGGTTGGATCGAGAGAGAGAGAGTCTGATGAGAGGGATGTGGTCCGGAGGGGTGATGGTACGACGAGAGAGAGTGGAGGGAATTGAGGAGAGAGGGGATGGAGGATGATCGGAGTGGTGTGAGCGAGGATGAGACGAGAGAGATGAGGTTGATGAGAGAGAGAGAGGAGAGAGACGTGAGAAGAGGAGAGAGAGAGAGAGAGAGAGAGAGAGAGAGAGAGAGAGAGAGAGAGAGAGAGAGAGAGAGAGAGAGAGAGAGAGAGATGAGTGTCCAATAATTTTCAAGACATTTTTTATATGAATTAAACTAGTAAAATATAAAGTGGAATTATAAATCTACAGAATGTATTTCACTATTTACATCGGGAATGGTTCTTTCAGTACAAGACCTTTTGATCATTGTTTGTTGTGACCATAGCCAAATCGAAAATATTTATGTATCGAGAGATCAAGCAAATATAAAAGACTGTTCTACGTTCCGAGTGCAAGGATAAGATGAAAAAGCCTACATGCTTCAAATGAATATATTTATTACAAGATGTATGCTATAGGGATGTTCATATGCATTTGTGAATGTCGATTGCATTGTTTTAATGCCCTTTCATGGTTTTACTACAAGGATGCATATGATAACTTAGTGTGTTTAACACTTTGCCTTTTGATTGTTCGAGTAATATGACGTCAGAAAGTGAATTTGATTTGAACAGCCTTGAAAATAATTTTGTATTGAGTTTTATTTTACAAAGATCCATTTAAAATTTTGGAGCAGTCGTGGTATACGCTTTTTTATTAGGAAATTACACACACACACACACACACACACACACACACACACACACACACACACACACACACACACACACACACACACACATATTTTATGATAAAGAAACATTTTAATGTTTGGTCTCATTATTTTAGACGTCGTTTATGAAAGATGTTTTTTTCTGAAGCAGGTTAACGTCCACACGAAAACCCCCATATATCTTGTTCTTGAACGCAATGACCGTTCAACGACAAAATTGCGTAATAAATTTATAAGAATCGTAGATACCAAAGTATTAACAAAGGATATACAGTGGTTAATATAGAAAGTTGGTGACAAGTAGACAAACAGGGAATATTATTTTTTTCTGCTCTATTTGCATATATTTCTTGTTTTTGTAGATTAACAGAAATACACAATTTTTACGTATTCATTTAAGATCAATCGTTGTTATGATTTTTCTGTCTAGCGACTACTGTACGACTAAAGAGAATTTACTCTTTAGATAATATTAAATCGAATGTAGATCTATATATGGTGAGCATGCCAAAAGTGTCACGAATTAAAATTGATACATACAAATGTTATTGATCAGATGAGTAGAAACAAAGGATATAGAATAAAATTGTTGTCATGCATTCTTCACAGCCTAGACACGTAAAGATTCGATGTCATGTTATACAAGAGCAAATGCCGGTTCCCTTTACACCTTTAATGTTCAGCATCGTGCTCCAATGAAAAAAAAAATCTGAGAAAATTTATTGCATACGAGTAACCTACATATGTTGTATATCATTGAATTGCCCTTTTGGAACTTTAAAGAGACATTACTAATATGAAAAGACAGAAGTATGTTTAATTGATTCACAAATGTATTCACTAATTTATCACTGATAATTTTATCAATTTTTTGGGGATAATGAAATTGAAATACCATGGTTTTTGTACAAGACAATATTATCCTAAAGTAAATATTTATATAAGAAGTAATGGATGCCAGTGTTATTACCCAATTCACTTTCTTTTGGTGCGTGCTTCGGATGAAACAGTAAAAACCGAGGTCCCTTGTCACAGTAGGTGTCGGCACATTAAAGAACCCTCACTGCTCAATGGCCGTAAGTGCCGAGCAGAAGCCAAAATTTGAAGCCCTTCGACGGCATTTGGTGACGTCTCCATATGCGAGAAAGATTCTTGAGTGGGACATTAAACAACAATACAACAACAAAAAACAACAACAACAACAACAACAATTCTTTTAAGGGGGTGGACATACAGATGATTTTACTCAGTTTTCGATAAAGACCGACTTCAAGGGAAGAGCATTTTATTACTCAATGAATATTCGTTGGTAAGTGCCAATTGCAGTGATTACTCATCCTGATGTAATTCTAGTACCGTTACATTTTATTACCTAAAATGTAAACTGGTCCAGGGCAAAGAATGGTTCGCGAGACGCCATCCCAACAGATTATATGGATTTTACTATAACTTCAACAAAATTCAGAAGAAGACAATATACTTATAAATAATCTGGTGTACGTTGTACAAAAAGCTGTGTGGAAAATGAATAATATAAAGATGGTGTACTCTCATGGTGTACTCTCAGAGAGAGAGAGAGAGAGAGAGAGAGAGAGAGAGAGAGAGAGAGAGAGAGAGAGAGAGAGAGAGAGAGAGAGAGAGAGAGAGAGAGAGAGAGAGAGAGAGAGAGAGAGAGAATATCCAAAACTTTTCATTTCGAGATTATTTCATAAATGCTGATGACAAAACTCACTTTTCTACATCTCTCAATTTCACATGGTTCTGATTTAGAAATTTATGTTAATAATATAAAGATGGTGTACTCTCATGGTGTACTCTCAGAGAGAGAGAGAGAGAGAGAGAGAGAGAGAGAGAGAGAGAGAGAGAGAGAGAGAGAGAGAGAGAGAGAGAGAGAGAGAGAGAGAGAGAGAGAGAGAGAGAGAATAATGACAACTTGATAATGTAGGTTTAAAGTGGGGGAGTGAAGGTGATTAATGTTTCAATACGATGAGAATGTACGAAATACAAATGAATAATTTACCTGTAAAACACTTAATGTTCATTTGTTTAGGCGCGTATAAAATAAACACATCACTCTAGACCACAATCACTTTTTTGATAGAGAAAAGAGCCTATGATAGTTAGTAAAAAGTTGTCTTCTGCTTGTCATTCTTACATAAACACATCTACTCTCCAATAGATTTTAATGATCCCACGATTCTCTTTTAAATCACGTTCTGGTGATGACTATCCTAATTTTGCAGCGGAAACCTGCAAACAATTAACCGTTGTGAATGACATATATCAATTAAACTTCAAGTAACATTCAAAGGAACTAAAAATGATAACTGTCTATCTGCTTATCTTACTAACAAGTTGTCAAGGTCAAATATTTCCGGAAGGCCATACACCTTCGAGGATCAAGTGTTTAACATCTGATTCGTTAAAATGGCAGACGACGGAAGACAGACTAGTAGGGCTAATTAATAATAATAATAATAATAATAATAATATAAACAAAATGGAGAAAAACAAATGGACAATCGAAACTCAAAGTCCATTAGAATATGCAAATTAGATATACAAATATTATCAACATGAAGAACACTTGCGAATCCACATCGGGATGGGACCAGGTGTCAGGAAGGAGTCAACGTACCTTGCCACATCCCTCGCAAATGCTCTATGGAAACCTCTCGTGTTTGGTGAAAAGGTAAAATAGCAATAATAACAGTAATAATAAAAATGATAATAATAATAAAAGAATAATACATACAAATTAATTTAAATCTTGAAAAGTGTTTTTTTTGTTTACATGCAGGTTTTGTGTAAAAAGTTAAATGGTGCCATTATACTTTTAATTGGTAAAAGAAGTTCTCACTAATAAATCTTTAAATCACGACAACGCCTCTATCAAGAGAAAACATCATTTTTAAAGATAATGAAGCAGATACCGTTAATACACAATTATTCCTACGCAAATAGATAATCCGTTTAAAAATAAACAATGTTATAGAAGCTGATTAAGGCGTGGTGTTCTGTTCAGAGTTCTTGGTCGGATCGTCCTAAATTTCATATCTATTTGTAGAAACAGTGTTAAAAGTAATTGTCATAACAAACAAATTTTATCTTTACTACAGTGAGTGTTGAAATACACCTACTTATAAGATCCCTTTACTTAATACAATTTTCGACACCCATTCCATTTTGCATTTAAACACAAATACATCTGACTAATATTTGTTTGAGACTCCGTAAATAAATTTGATTATATTCATCTTATTGTTAAATTATCGCTCGATCTCAGTATACCACCTGAGCACATGGAAATTACATAATACTTAATGTCTCTTGTATTTAACATGCAAAGTTAATCGGAATGGGGTGATCTGTTCAGGGATTGTGCAGTTTGTTGCTGAAATGTTAACATAGAAATATTGATGTTATCTGTTTGGTATATATATATATATATATATATATATATATATATATATAGTCGAACCCACATATATTGAACCCTGTTACATTGGTATCCCAGTTTATTTGAAATGATCTTGATTCCCAGGCTAAAATTTCTTTAGTATCATTACAACCCTATTATTTGGAAACCCTGTTAAATTGAAATAAAATATTAAACCCCCTTAACTTCAATATGTCAGGTTTTGACTTTTTATACTATATGTTAAACTATAGTATCTGAAAGGAAGCGCCAGTTTTCCTCGATGAAACAAAAACACGTGATACTGGAAACAGTAAAAGAAAATTACATTGAATATAATTGAAGATAATTTCTCTCAAATGAAAACAAATCGAATCTTTTTTCTCTTTGTTGATATCGTTCATTAATTTCATTCAAAGTTATTAAATTTAAACAAAGCCAACACAAACATAAACAAAAGAATGGCTGTGCACTTGCGACATTATTGCGTGCTATCGACAGCTTTTACGTATATATGAAGTGTTGGAATTTTACATGAATGTTCGCAAATTACAAACATACGTATATCTTTTTTTGTTGTTGCTTTACTGTGCGAGTATTTAAGGCATCGGCGGTGTAATACTCTTTCAACGTGCACGCGACCCGATTTAAATATACTCAACGCTTTACTGATTTAAATTGACAGTGTAGATAACATTCATTACAACAAACTATAAATCATTAGATGAACGGTTTATACAATAAGGATTGTTCAATGCGCTATATCGAATAGCGTGATTGGAAAGATCGTTGAGTAGTTATTTATTTGATCCATAGGGAATGTAAACATTTAGTAATCAATTAATTGGATATCAATAATTAAATTTGGGTTCCATAAATTCTAAAAAAAAAAAAATATTCAAACCTACATATTTCGGTCAGTAAATTACATCAAGTCTGTTCTACCTTTTTTGATATTCAAATTAGGAATGTATTTTTAGAACACTAATTCTAACCATAATTCCTTAGCATATGTACTTAAAACAGTTGACAACAGAATATTATGTTCTCGGTAATTAAAAAATATTAAGATAATTATTCGATAATTAATATACATATATACATCTAGACAATATTAAGAATTATGATCATTCCATTAATACGTTGTACCCTTTTCTCTGAATATTAGTAACATTACCAAAGTTATAGTATATTATAGTGCTCAAGACGATCGTCTCTCTTGAGCATTATAACTTTGGTATTATGTTTATAATATCTATAATCACTTGGTCGTTGCCAATGCTGGTGGGCCATTTGAGTCCCCGAGGGTATACATAAACCTAGTACATTGTACCTGGTATTTCGGTACCAGCTGATAATCTTATACTAAAGTAATATTTGACACTGATAACACCATTTAAATTCTAAATTTTTCAAAAGCTAAGATAATCATCTTTTTACAGTGGTTACTCTTAGACGGATTTGGCTATGCATTTAGATTTATTATTTGGCCTTGTATTATACCACTTTTTACTTTAGAAAATCTTTTTGTAAAATTGGAGCTCAACTAATGGCGTCTAATTGACAGAAACGATCGTCTTGAGCATTATAACTTTGGTATTATGTTTATAATATTTAATAAGACGTCATTAGTTGAACACGAATTCAATATACAGTGAAACTTGTATTTAAATACCTCCTTAGGGACACAAGAAACCTGGTCTTTATATGGAGGTGGTCTTTATATAGAGGTTGATTTGTACACAACTGGTACTATCGAGGACAGCAAAAAATGGTTTTTATGACCAAGTGGTCTTTATACACAGGTGATCACCAAAGCAAGTTTTACTGTAAATGGATATATCCGAAAGAAAACGTGCTATCAAACAAAACATTCTTATGATCACGGTCATGTTCTGTGATAATTGTGGGTACTTTTCTATTGACGCAACAAATGATCAAAGGATTGGTACATATGAATTGTAAGTAATGTCCTGTTTGACGATGTTTTGCTAAAACACACGTACATAGACGTTTCGGAGGTCTACATGTTTCTATAATTAATACTTTTATATGACACAGAAGAGATCGTACAGTCCAAAGTACAAGTTATGATAGTAGAATGTTCTCCATGTTCGTGATGCAAAAGGATTAGGTTGATTTTTTTTGTATAATTGTTTGTTTTACGTCTATTTATGAAACACTCAAAAACTTTTCGGCTATTTCATTTTTGTTTCAATTTGACTGTGGACTCGCGGCACGCGTGTGTGAGCGGGCGACAAGGGATGATTTCTTCCTGCATGGTACGTGATCCCACCCCTGGATTTTCATAGGTCCGTATATGTCAGAGTTCACCAGAGTAATATAAATTGTCTGCTGATCCCCCGAACGACTAAAAAGATTTATTTTTGTTATTATATCATGTAAAAGGTGGCGGACAGTTTTATTGACCGAGGTTACAGTGAACCAAAAATCGATGCAGCCGCTAAAAGACCACCTGCATGCCACTAGGGAACTGGAAAGCTTAACATGACAACTTAGTAAGGGTGGATTAAGGCGGGGCTAGAACTCGAGAGGTTTTCATGAAATATTTGCGACGGGTGTGGCGTGTTAACAGGGAAGGCTGACTCCTTTCGTACACTTGGTCGCATCCCGTTTCGAATATCTATCTTTACTTCTTCATTTTACTTGGCTCCAGGACTGAGACCGCAAGGATTTCAGTTCAATATCATTATCACCTTCAAATATTAAAAACGCTGATTCAACAGAAATAAAATATTACTTGTAGTTTTGTCATTTGGAATACCTGATAAGATTTTCCAGCCTACTTAACAATATTCAATATGACATCTGATACAGTTAGATTGCTTAGATTGCAGATTGGTATAATTGCTCATTTACAACTTTCAAATAAGTTTGTTTATTACTAGGAATTTTTCTTGGTCATTTAGTACAGGCTTGTCGTATATCTGTTGGGGGCCTCAGTGGTCCAGTGGTTAGAGCATCGCGTTTTACTATGTAGTTGTGTAATTTCATCGGAAGAAAATTTCGCATTTTTCCTGAAAGGATCTTAAATTTCACAAGAACGTTTCAAAAACAGAAATGTAATAAGAGTTGAAGTAAAGCTTATAAACATTTAGTGATTCGTATATATGACATCTGGTTATATATGAATTCAATTTGATAGGAAATAACTTTTTTTTAATGTTAACGTATTGTCTTTCTGATGCTTCATAAAGATAAGGTATTATATTCACGGGTATTTAATTTCGCGGTTTGATAACCAATATAGTGAAATGAAATTAAATCCCCGCGAAATATACAGTAAATCATGAAGTCTCTCACTTCCTGGAAGCGCAGATTCGAGTCCCACTGGAACGTAAGCTGAGAAAGTTTGCCAGTTTTCTTGCGGAAGGCCGGTGGTCTCTTCCAAGATATACTGTTAACCGGGTTCTCTCCTCTATCGTTAAAAACTATCCACCACCATATAACTGAAAAATTGTTTAGTGTGGCGTAAAACAACATTCAAAATTGAAAATTTAAAAAAATTCGTATACTAGTATCTGATGAAACTGATTGGAATTGGAATATGACACTGGTCAATTTCTTGTTTACATATTTGATGCGATGCTATTATGGGAACATTTGTATAGTTGTACTGCTTATATAGATTAAAACATTTGAAGTATTATCATTAAAGTTCCATACAAGATCAACACTGAAGCCTGACTAAAAATACATTGTATTTAGATGGAAATAAAATGTAATAAGATAATCCTCAATGATACACGTTTTAATCTATACACAAATATACACTCCCCACTAGGATTAACTCGTTTAAAGGATGTGCCACATTAATCAATTGTCATTTGTCTAAATTGTCCATTTTTGCTTACTTATAAATCTGATATCCCGTAAATTGCCCATGTAATGACGTCATGGCATTTAATGTTTGTGGAGAAATGGGTATAACAGAGGTATGACAATTGTTTGTATCGACGAGTGAAGGTTATATGATATTTATTATATTAGGACATTATTTGCACTTTTACAACAAATCAGTTACAGTGTTTGATGCAAGCGAATGCAACAAAAGGATATACTATAAATTATCATAAATACATCATGATAAATAAATATAGAAGTACAATGGTAAAAAAGAAACTGGGGCGTTAGCTGTTTTTTTTTCAAATTTTTGGTTTTCTTTTTTTAACTACACTACTTAGATTGATATACAATAACAAAAATATATACACAGGCATAAAAGGTATTTAATTCCTATACATTTTGTGAAAATTGCTTGAGGAATCCAGTTTCGGCACTTTTTCAATTGCAATTGATTAAATCAACCTAACTTTTTGTATATGAATACCACAATGGACCTGACCTTATTTTCACAAAATATATAGGAATATAAGATGTTTTATGCCTGTGTATAGCTCTTATTTGTTATTATACATCAAGTACAAGTAGTAAAAGTAGAAAAAAATGAAATAATTGTTTTTGGTAAACACAGTTATGCCCCTTTAAAATTAACATGTTTTATTGTTTTCAAAGAGAAATAGTGAACATAAAAGTCAAATATTTTACTGGTACTTTATTAAAAGAAAATATTGTGAATTTGGATTTTGGATTATGAATCGTGTTTACACCACACTCAACAATTTTTCAGTTATATGGTGTCAGCCAGTTTCTTTTATGGTGGAGGAGAGAACCGGGTTACGATACCCGGCCTTCCGCAAGTAAACTGGCAAACTTTCTCACAAAATCACCTTAGATTCCTGCGGGGGCTCGAACCTGCGCTGACAAGAAGTGATAGAGTTCCTGGTACACGTAGCCCCCCCCCCCCCCCGGAATATCGGGTCTCAGATAGAAAATAAAATACAAAAACGCTGGGTCGTTTTCGTAAAATGGTTTGTTAATAGCATTTATCTATACAATGATAGCTGTAGAATTTTTGCTTTGATGACACCCTCCTGTTGCATAAGTTTTAATATATCTGAATCAGAATTATTATGATTTTGATCGACCATCGGATTACACAATAAATGCATTGCTTTAGAGTATGAAGAATGGAAGTTTATTATAGATAAATTTCAGAGTATTAAAAGATAGGACTCTGATACGTTTGAAATTTGCGGGTGTACCGACTTTGAAAAAAGCCATGGCAACATCACTTCCGGCTTAGCAGATGAACGTATATATATGACTAGGAATATGGATACCTTGCAGTGATAGGTGTCATATTTGAAAAAAAAAACCAGAGGAAAGTGATGACATTTGACATCATTACAAAAGAGACATTTATCTAAACTTAATCCCTCGAAGATTAATCGAAACAAGATATCACCGAAAGTCGTCAATATAAATATTACATTATCGGAAAAGACCTCGTCCAACTTTCAGTTGAAGGAATGTGGTCGGAATACAAAATATTCCGACAAAACTGAACGGAACGGAACAACTCGAAAACGGTCTATTGGTTTTATATAGTTTGAACTGCAAATACACAACTAAATATATGTTATGTATATACCAGGTGATCAGACGTGCTTTGTAGTAGGTCAAAAAATTTAACCTGTGCTATATGTACTTATAGGTTACTCGTCGTAAATAAATAACAAGAGGTTTCTAATTGAAGCAAACGTAATTGTACGACCGTGATCCTCAATCTGAGCGTAAGCCTATTTATGAACAGTTTAAATATATCATTATCCTTTGGACTAAAATTTGTGCTTTACGTTTTACCAAAAATGACATCAAAATGCGTCATGTTCGAGATCCAATTTTAAGCCTTTTAAGTGAAATGACTTTCAACACCACGTGATCAAAATGTATATATATACACACACACAAAGTAGTACAGCTATTGTTTCTGGACGCAAAGTATCTGCCAGGGGTGTAAATATCTTTTCAGAGACTTAAACTATTCTTTCCAACATATTTGCTACATCCCATTTGCAACTCTGGAATATTAAACGTTCCAATGTTTTGATGATCACTACGATCAAAAGAGCCTAAACTTTGTATACACCACTTGATCAATACCGTGTATTCATACATTCAATATGGAGAGTATTTATATCTCAGAATCGGCGTATCAGGCATACCGTCTTATGGAGCCTCGGTTTTAAAACTAATTTAAAGACCCATTTCGATATCTTAGCTAAGGAATAGTCACTCTTTGCTTTTATGAGTCTCGAACCCTAAATTTCTAATCGTTGGGCAATCCCTTACTATCTTTTAGTCTTTTTAGTTTTATCTTTAGAAATGAAAGTAATGAGGCATATGTTTTGGGTGTACTTATTCTTACACGTGTTTCAAGTTTACAAATATTTGATCCTGCAAATGTTAAGATTCAAACAAAAGACAACGGTAGAATTGTAAACATGGGCAAAATGTTTAGGAAAACTCTTCAATACAAGATATTGGTGTAAAGGTCATTTATGTACAAAAGTACTTTTCATTCACCCGGCCCTTTACAATAGTTAGACTTTGCACTCACATCACAGGAAGAAGTTCACTGGGTTTAAAATATCAAATTGCTATGTTATAATTTGTATATGAATACTTTTTCCGTCGGAGTAGCAAGGGTATGGTATGCGAGACAAATATGTCCTGAACGATGACATAGTCATATCATTGAAAGCGATTTAGTTCTTGTTATTAGCACTGGGGTAAAATATTATGGTGACCTGGCTGTTTTTTTTCATGGCTATATTTGTTCAGAATTCGGTATGTTTCATATCCTTTATTGAAATCCATAAATTTTAACATGCATTTGTTTGGTAATAGATGACTTTGTGTAGTTTGAAGATTGTGGTTTCTTTAAGATCAGTAAAAAAGTCTTCTGTATTTAAACACATGTTTTGAACAATTCCCTGTAGAACAGCGATAATTCGAACAGTATTACTAACCGTACTCATTTATTCTTGACGAGAAACCTTAAGTACGTTTTTAGAATGAGTACTCATAACCATGTTCGAATATCATGGATCAGCATTGGTCAAATATAATTAATGTGTAAATTATGTAACATCTTATTAGATATTTTGAATATTTTATGTAATAAAAGAAATCTAGTAAAGAATGAAAATAAATGAAATAATGATTGGCTGTTTGATTAACACAATAATATATAATACATCATTGAAAGATTAAAGACGGTATATTTGGGATTGTTCCAACATAGTTAAATCGCTGATGTAAAGAAATAAAGAGGGGCGGTACATGAAGAGCCATTGCCGTACATAAAGACAAACATTTGTGTATTGATGTTGACAGGGAATATTGTACTTCACTACCCAGGAACATATGATGATAGATAATTGGCGAAGATTGTCAAACTTAATTGCTAAAGATAACGCTGAGAAAATAAGAGTAGTCAGTATGTATTAAAAGAGAATAATATCAATACATAAAGAGGCGTCCTTTTTGTAAATCGCATAGAAATAAAGACAAACATTAAACATTAAAATAGCCAATTTAACTTATTTATACATTGGCCTACAAGAAAACGATCCTAAAAAAGGGTTTGCTAGATTTCATGAATAGAAGACGTATGAAGGTGTACGCTTTCCGCTTTTGTTGAAGTTAGAAACAATTTGACAGTTGTGAGTGCAAGATGAAAATATTCAGTGCTTGGTTAATTTTTTCCTTTATTTTCGAACTATATTAGAAGCATGTGCTATTTTCATTTTAAGTATATCTCTTTTCATGCAATGTTCAATTATTTCAATTTTGATTACTTAATACCACATTTATGGGTTGTCTTCTTACAAATGATAATTGTTTTGTGTACATACTTGATTTTATAAACTCATAAATACATGATTGATTTTTCATCATGATAATACATATATTTACATTATAACCCTTTTATTGCCGAATTTTATTTGAATACAGTAAAACTGTCAAACTAGAATAAAAACAACTTCAATACTCCATTTATGAAAATACCAATTAAAATAATTGATTTGATGACGAATATAATCTAACCGAATTAAAATGGAGTAGTGGTGTTAGAAATTCGACCGCCTGCTATAATTTTTTTCCTTTAGAATATGTAATAGATGATTTTTATCGATTTATAGCAAGAAGCTAGAGTACCCCACAAATTCGTCGTATTCTGATCAGAAATTGCAGTCTGGATGTAATTAGGCAATGTAGCTTTGACTGTATTCGCCTTCAGTGACACGGGATCTCAGTTTCAAGCTTCATCAGAAAGACTCATGACTTTCACTTTGTATGCCAAAGCGCTTAGATAATGAACGGTTTTAAAGTATTCTGTATGACGAGTCGAACGCACTACGACTAAACCACAGCAAGCGGTAGTAAATCAAGCAATACAGATAAAAATACAGATACATTTTATGAACATCTCTAATAGGATATAGTAAAAGGACCGTTTGCGGTGGTCTATTGGTAGAGCGTTTGACTTGCAAGCAGAAGGTTCTGGGTTCAATTCCCGGTGTCAAAAGACTTAAAAATGGTGGTGACTGTTCCTTCGTCAAACGCAAGGCGTACGAGGTGAAAGTCACTTCAAAAACCGAGGCCCCGTGTTACGGTAGGCGTGACACGTAAAAGAACCCTCACTTCATTGGTTCCAGTCCATAGCACCCGTCAAAATTTGTAGCATTCACATAAAGCTGTAGACATCTCAATATAAGTGTAAAATATTCTGGACGGGATGTATAATAGAAAGGAATAAACGCTTATATATCGACACACAATGTATGTTGATATATTATGCAATGTAAAGAGGACGCAAATGATGATATTAAATATACAAAAATAACTAAAATCCAATTTTACATTGTATTACCCTTGTTAGACTTTATATAATTTCTGGCAAAATCTCATAGCAAAAGGTCAATGTTATCAAACCGTATATCTTGAGGACAAATATAAATCAATATACGTAAAGAAAAACCTGAAGGTAAATTTCCGGGACAGAATTAATTATATTTTGTTTGCTGGTCAGTTATGCTTACCTTGAAACATTTATATGTTAATTATATAGCAGCAGGAGTAAAATGCCTTTAAGATGACCACACAGTGTACAGTTATTATCAGCTATTTTCACAAATAACTTTCTACAGGTTAAGATTTAGACCTTCCAATATTTCAAAATGTTAGATGTACATTCAGTTTGTAACGAAGATAAGATGTGTTCGTTAGCGGTTGTTGAGTCGTCTGTACCGATTAATTCCTCATATATTTCATTTGAATTTGACTGTGGGCTCTCGGCGAGTGTAACTGGCCAACAGAGGATGTTTACTCCTCCATGGCACCAGATCCCATCTCTAGATTTCCAGAGGTCCATGTTTGTCCAATATTCACCAGATTTGTATATTATATCCTTGACATCCTAAAGATTAATACTTTCATATCCGTGATTTTGTATTATCTAATTGTTAAAATAATTTTTTTTCTTTCTGATAAAAATGCATAATGAAAAATTCAGAAGCTTTGCATTCCACTTCGAATACTATATTCATGGCATTTATTAATTTTTGACATTAATTTATAAATACTTATATGACATAAATTTCGCCGACAGATATAAATTATCCTCGATGTGCTTTGAAATAAATGTTTAAATATCATGTCAAAATCATGTAAACAAATCTATTTCAACTTCCTTAAATACATAGAATTCCAAACATTTACATGAAAATTTACGCTCAATAAAAACGAAACCAGACGTACTCATGTCAACGTTACTTTGAGAAAAAGGGGGTAAACAAGCGATTATACAATTTTCAGTCATTTCGAATTCCCTACAATATCTAAAAATAGCTGAAGTTGAAAACAAATGTTGGCATATTATCTATACTGTCGTGCTGAAGGCAAGCTGTTTTATATGTGTCAAAATTTGATTAATTTATATATGAACTTGTCAACTATTTCTAGAGCTACAATTGTTATACAAGACATCTGTAGTATTTACTTTGTTCATAATTATCCATGGTAGAATATGAATGATGATACAGTTCGGTTTACGATAATGCTAAAGACATACATTAGTATTCAAGGATAAATATTTTATTTTCGGCTACATATATATATATATATGATCGAAAGTGAACTAAAGGTCCCCAATATTGTTTCATTTTGAAGGGTCGTTTAAACATGCTATGTTTTAAGAATTAAGATATTGACAAAAATGAAATTAGAATGCCTTTTACTTATTTATATACAAACAAGGACACTCTTAACAGTGTTGTGCATTGTTATGATATGCATGCCCTGACAAAACGTACCTGCACAACCACCTGATTAGCTTTCTGTATATAATGTGTATAAGAAGGTTGTAACGAACTATCTAAAGATCATTGTGCCAAAATTTTAAGGACATGGAATCATAGGTCAAAGTCGCATGAACTTAAGTAAATGGAAAGTATAGATTTGTCATTAACTTGTAGACAATTTTTACTTCTTCTAAATAATCAATGGGCCAATTTTAATCAAACTTGGAAAAAAGGTGTGTGAAGCCGCATAATGGTTGTGAATAATGAGAAGTTTAATACCATACGGGCCCTAAAAAGGAAAAAATGGCCTGCTCTTGGTATATCTTAAAAAAATTCATTTAACCTTGAACCAATGATCGGAATTCTTTCAAATATATGAATGTTTATGAAATCACAAATATCTTAAAAGTTTGCGAATGAAAAATCTGTTCATAAACGAACCAACATGGATCGTTTTAAATGACACAGGGTGATGTTTTATACAAATGACCTGTAACTTTAAAATGATTGACTTTTTGGATACAAATAGTTATGAGAAAGTTGGTAAGAATTATCTGGGATCATTGTGACAAAGTTTCAAGGTCATGGGATATGAGTTCACGAAAAAAACCCCAGATTTTTATCTTTTATCCCCAAATCAAGACCAAAATCGTCAAAGCGACGTTGGCAATAAAACCGCTGGTTTCAAAATATCTCCAAATATTTCACTGTGTTGTCTGTAGGTTTCATTCTCTATTTTGAAATATAGTTTTGGTTAGTATTGTATGTATATTGACAGACTTTTCTGGTCGGTCTTCTTTTGAAAATATTTGGTGATTTAAACACCTACTATTGAATGGGATATGTGTGTGGGGCGTAACTTGACACAAGTAGGTATTTTTCTAAATCATTTGCTGGTAGTTTGTGTTGCTCTTTCAAACAGTTAGTTATTGGATCTTGACCTTTTGTCTGAATTGTAAATATTGCCACTTCCTGTGTGGCGTATTCTTGTCTCGTTGAATACGGATAAATTTCTTTATCTTGTACTATTCTGTACTTACATTATACCCTCTTCACCCTGAGTTACACCCACACCGAAACTTCACAAAGAAAATCGAGATGTAAATTTGAATTGGATTAATTGATTTTCATATTTTTTTTCTACACTTAGACTTGAATATTACATCACGTACGGTTGAGTCGGGTTGATGCACTTTACATAATCAGTGAAAAGTCATACGTCATGCAGCAATATAATCTATGTAAAAGATACTGCATACGATAAGATGAGCCTAAAAGAAAGATGCGAACATCATTTCATGTAAGCATTAGGCCTTTTACCAGTAGTGTGTGTTGAATATACAAACTTGAATAAAATATGAATTTAGACAATTTTAGACAACTGGTGGCGTTTGATCCGAGCTTGACCTTTTCACCGAACATGACCTTTTCACCGAACTCGATTGTCCTTCGGGTGAGACAGTGAAAACCGAGGTCCCGTGTCACAGAAGATGTCGGCACGTTAAAGAACCCTCACTGCTAAATGGCCGTAAGTGCCGAGCATAAGCCAAAATTTGAAGCCCTTCACCGGTATTTGGTGACGTCTCCATATGAGTGAAAGATTCTTTAGTAGGATGTTAAAACATCAATACAACAACAAAAATTCGACGAAATCAAGAAGTTTTCATGGTACATTTGCTACAGGTGTGACATGCTGACAGTGGACGCTCACTCATTCCGGATACCTGGTCCCATCCCGTTTAGGATTCGCAATTGTTCTTCGTGTTGAGGCCGTTTTGATATCTAATTTGTCGATTTCTAATGGACTTTGAGTTTCGGTTATCCAATGGTACTTCTTCATTATACTTCAAAGAAAAGAACAAAGGTGTGTACTAGATTTATTGAGATATTGGAGATAATCTGTGGTGACATATTACTGTTACATGTTCTCTATCCACTTCGTGCCTAGTGGCACATAATGCCTCTACAGAATTCATCCATCCATCTCTGTTAAAAGCCGCAACCCTAGCCTCTCCCCTGTATAACCACCCAGCATTTGACATCTCTCTTTCTACCGTTCTCCTCCATGTTATCTTCGGTCTCTCTCTTTTCCTTTACCCTTCTGGTGCCCATGTTATTGCCACGTTACAGTTATTATTGGTTTCATTTTGCATGATGTGACTAACAAATTTCCATCTTCTCCTCTTGATATCATAAGTAGCTCTTTCTAGTAGCTTTCTGTTGTTATCCTTTCCTGCCATCTGATCTATAGTATTCGACTTAAAATGTAGTTCTGATAAAACATCTATTCTTCTTTCATATGCTTTGTTCATTTTCCATGTTTCGCATCCATACATAAAGACTGGTATTACAAGTGTTTTGTATAGTCTTATCTTGGTATTTCTGCTTGTGTTATTAGTACGTGACATGACTTATGAATGTACTAATTTGTTTCGTTGACCTTTAACGGAACATGTTCGAATGGCATGACTGATATTGAAAACAAAAGTATGACGGCATCAATGTTCCTGCTGTACGTGTTTAACTTTCGTCTTCGAACTTTCATTTTCATTCATTTGGTTGTATCGTGACATGTTACTACATGTCATGAATTATGAATGTACTAATTTTCGGTACGTGTTCGAATTGCATACTCTAACTGATATAAAAACCAAAAGTAAAACGGCATTAATAACGATTCTTCTGTACATATATATCTTCCGTCTTTGAACTATATATTTTTATGCATTAGGTTGTGTCATTATTTTAGATCACATGTAAAAGAAGTTGAATAATTTCAAAAGCTGGAAAAGAACACAACTTTTGGAATTTGAATGTGTGTGCATCTGAACTCTTAAACATAATTTACATATTAATTATACAAAAATGTGAATAAATGACTAATTTATTTTGATTAAACGCTTTGGACTTGTATCTAAATATGATATGAATTTCTGTCTAAAATGGAAGTGTTTTTTAAAAACGTGATCGTTTCACGTGACTCCCGAAATACAACCCCTTCCGCATTCTGTATGCAGAGAACCACAAGAAAACATTATGGTCGTCCTTGGTGCTGTTCTTTACATGACGGTCTGGCATCTAACACCTAAAGATTATTTGAGATCAACGTCTGATTTGATGTTTTTACCATAATTTACTTCGTCTTAAAATTTTTCTCAATATTAATAGTGTAAAAAGTAGCAGTTATATGAAGTATCAGTAATTAAAAATATTACTAAAAATAAGAAAAATAATATAAAAAATGATACATTGATCTACCAATTATTCTTGTCGATATGTATTTAAGAAGTTGGAGTAATTGGAATTGCATAACCGACTATTAAGTTTTCTCCGTAGTATTCTGTTTTTAACCAGGGTATTTCCACTTCTGATTTTTTGGCATTTGTGGTTATTTGAATCATACCCACCGTTACAGAATTAATCCAAATTAAGGAAATCGTTAGGTAAAGCCTAATCATTTCCCGATAAGTACCAACTAACCTCAATAATGATAACCATTGAAGAAATAATATTCCATTTGTATTATTCTACCATTAAATCAATAGAAATAATTAGTTAGTATCCGTGAATAAGTCTGTCTTTATCAAACGTAAAATTCAACCACAATGAAAGTCATTAGGTAATTACATTTTTAAAACACTGACGTAAACCCAGCAGACTGGTGACGTCATTGTTGGAGTATACAAAAGGGAAAATGATACTGTAGTGTCCCCTGAGTTTACAAAGCATCAACATAATACGAATCATCAATCTGAAAAAATTGAATCGTAATTAACCGCATACATATTTACTCACGAAAATGGTATTTTATATGATAGATCTATTTTGATGGTGATTTCGATTTGTGACAATTTGCCTGCATACTATATTTGTGAAGAAATTAGAAATTTGCAAAAATTTCTGTTTTAAATATTGAAGATATATTGACATAGATATGTATCCGATTAATAAGGGAACCTACAACTTTTGAAATTAAGGGAAATATTTTAATTTATTACGACCAAGTTATATCTAGGCCTTTCGTTTCTAGTTTAATTCAGTAACACACTAATAGAGAAAACGATTCTGGTGTATAAATGCATCATCTCAGTATAATGAGTGATTAACTGCCATGTGTCAATGCAGTAAGACAAACGATAAATAGAGTGAATACATACTTAAATCAAATTACTGAAAGTACTGCAATCGTAAGTTTTCATGAGGTATAATACACTCAGTATACTGAATACTTTTTAATTCGGTAAAATTAGGTTTCACAAAAAAAAGGTAACTAAAAATCGGGTCAGACATTTGGCCTAACGTGAGTACTGATGGCTTATTTATTATGCAACAAACTACATAGATCAGCGATATGATTATAAAATCTTGTGCTTATAAACATCGTTTCATCGATATTAAATTTCTATGCGACAGGGCAGTATTATACCCTTACGCTATACTTCCTATCAGTAGCCTTAAATCTCTAGGTCAATAGTGTACATGTAAAACATTTTCCCAACTTCAAAGACTGCCGCGAGTTTCTCATCGCAACTTTTATGTCCAATTTCACAGACAAATCTTGCCCATACACTCAATACACTGTAAGGGAAACTTGACCAAAACTCATTTGCATATTAATCGTGCGCAAGAATTGTTAACAGTTCAATGTATCGCTTTGAATGTCAATTCTATCACAAGTGTATAATGATAAAAAATAATTGAAAAGTAACATTCTAAAGCAAATTTATAATATCTTAAAATTCACAAAGGACGCCGAGACTGACCGTTAATAGCATATATTTCAACAAGTCTTGTAGACCTATATTTTTCAGCGAATTGTTACTATATTTTCGTCATTTTAAAAAGCAAAAATATACGAATAAAAGTGTAATTTGGAAATTTCAGTCTTGATGTTGAGTTTATGTTGCTGAAATGCACATACATGTGTAATTTAATGTGTAATATAATGTGTTATTAACCCCATACTGCAAAATGTGCTTTTACTTGTTCCCAATAAACAACTTAGCATAACGTGACTGCGTTGATGTTCCATCAACTCGTAAAAATGAGTCTAAAGACATGAATACAACTGAACATAACTGCCAAAAAACCCCTACCAACGTATGTCAAGTTAGTTTTGACTATATTCAAATTGCACTTTAAGAAACACGCGTTTACGACACCAATTTGCCAGAACACGAAGAAGCCTGATAGACATTCAAGAGATACATCATTTCCTGGTTTGAATGTTGACCTCGTAATGTTGAAAAAGTGACGAACCTCACAACCTTTAAAGCTTAAACAAATAAATATTACATACAGTATGACAAGTGAACGAAATCATTACGCATAGTACTTTATAATCCGGAAGTTAGTTCTAGTATGATATAAAAGTGAACCTTCAGCTCATTCAGTGATAGTGATAGCGCATTGTATCTGGTGATCTTCAATTTTGACAAATATTGTAATTGAAACGATGTCGATTTCATTCATATGTCAATAAATTAGAAAGTTCGACGACGTTGCATTTATTAATTTAAATTTATAAACATTTCCTTGTTTACCAATTCCAAATAACAATGTTGTCAAGTTTGAGCAGAATTTGAATAAAACCACCTTGAAGAGTATGTACCAGAACAACACGGAAGCAAGCGTCGTTTTGGTGCCATAGTTAGAGATCTGCATTTGGATATACCATTTTGTTTGTTTGTTGCATCACATCCCGTCAAGAATATTTTCACTCATATTGAGATGTCACCAGCTTTAGGTGAAGTGCCACAAATTTTGACCTGTGCTATGGACTGACGCCAATGCACTGAGGGTTATTTAAGGTGCCACGCCTGCCATGACATGGGAACTCGGTTTTAGTCTCACCCGAAAGACCCGTGACTTTCACTTTGTATGCCGAGCGTTTGGCGAAGACACAATCACTGCCATTTTTTAATACGTCTTTGGTATGACCCGGTACCAGGAATCGACCCTGGTACCTTTCGCTTGCGAGTCCAGCGCCCAACCACTAGACCACCGCAAGCGGTTTGATCTACAAGGTACAAACGTAACACAGGTATTTACAAGATCGTACTATGTATACACAATTGCCTAAAATCCCAGATATTTTGATTGAATTATAATTTTATAGGGGTGATATCGTGGATAAGAGTTAATAAGTATAATTATGACATTGCTAATTAGAACATGACTGCCTTCTCATCTAAATGCTGATTGGCTTGTTTTATACATCCTGTTCTTCCTTACTCGTTATATCAACCTCAAACTCGCTTCCCAGGTTGATATAACTGTTGAACAACTTGCGGATTATAAAGACGTCATAATAGTAGGATCGACGTCAAGATTTTTGTTATTTCATATTCCGCTACTTTTAACTAGAGTAATCATTTAAGTAAAATGTTCCCTTGTATATTTCTTTGATATAATTCAGCCAGATAATTAGCTATGTAATAAAACAGTTATTAACTTTTGATATCCATTGACGCCCTTGGCCTCGGCTAATATCACTTTCCTGAAGTCGACAAATCAAGGTATCAACCCCATCAAAAGTCAATAATTGTATTTATCTAATATACGAAAGAACTTATCGAGAAATGATAGAATATTTTCTGAATGGATTATAAACCGTGTTTCTTAAACCATCAGGTAACAGAAACTTCTACACATTGACTGATGAGTTATAAATGTATATTTTTGAATACTTAATAAACGATAATAAGGAGAAATCATCGCCGAATTAATGATCTATTAAACGACTTATGCTATTCCAAATATATCTGCGACTGGAATTATAAAAGTTTATAAGTCAATAATCAAACGTTGATGTATGATAGAGCTATTTGACCAGCGCATATTTAAGAGTGTTAAATGATGTTTTCGACAAGTGGTCACGAAGTCAATCCACAGTCCCGTTAAGACATAAATATTTCAAATGTTAAGTATCTACATGAAAGCATAATTACATACAAATGTGGTATCAAAGACAGTTGCAAGGCTTTCATAATTAAATCTTGTTGGAGGTAATTTGTCATGTCTGGTCTCGACATTGTTCGCGTATTTCAACCGAGAGCCATATCTCATAAAACACATACAGTGCTGGTTACAATTTAGAGCTGTAAAGGTGTAAACTATTCATTGTGCCGTTTTAACGTGTATAAAGTTATTTTTCCTCTACATTGTTTACATACTTTAAATACCAATAATATATCTAAGTGTTAAATAACGACCATATACATGTCATAATATTATTTGGTGTACATTAAAGTACGGCATGTTTTTGTAAATTTTACGAGAGTTTGTTAGTTCTTTTACTTTTCTTTTTTTTTATTTTGCTCTGACAGAGGAGGCATGTCCAAATTTATGGTATTGTCTTGTAAAAAGATTGCATATAGATACATAAAGTGTGTGTGTGTGTGTGTCGAATCCTATCATATCTTGATACTGCTTTATCATCTCCTTATATGATGTATAGGGGTGATACACGAGATACGAAATGAAAAACGTTTTATAATATACCCAAGAGACACAATAAAGATTGTGTTCCAACATTTTTATGCACTTGCTAACCTCACTGAAGAAACTTTGTCTCCTTCTGTGTGTATATTCTTCATTTTATCGACAAACTTTTCTGTTTCATCAGTTTGAATTTCTTAGAAACATTTGTTTTCTCTCCTTACTCCTGGCAATGAGAGAAATCAGTTCGATCTATCTACCATCCATCTACCATTGTATTTTTTTAAACGTCTGCTATACCGGAAGTCTCTTGTTGCTGCCGGGGATGTGGATTACAGTTATCACACTGTATGATATGGATTTAGACTCCATATCAGACCTCTTCTGATATGGATTGTAAAATATTGCTATTTTTACTATTAATCATATCACATGACCAATTTCATATCGCATTCCATACAAATCCGAGACTCCCATGTCAGCTTGAAGGCCTGATTTAACGCGGGAGGTTGATAGCTTGATATGGACTGTGGTATCAAAATGGTGATATATATCCATCGTCTTGAGCATTAGAACTTTGGTATTATGTCTATGAAATTTATAACCACTAGGTTGTTGCCAATGCTGTTGGACCATTTGAGTCCCGAGGGTATACATAAACCTGGTACCTGGTATTTCTGTACCAGCTGATAATCGTATACTAAAGTAATATTTCGCACTGATAACATCCTTTAAATTCTAAATTCTTCATAAGGTAAGATAGTCACCTTTTTACAGTGGTTACTCTTAGACGGATTTTGATATAAATTTAGATTTATTACTTGGCCCTGTATGACACCACTTTCTCTGTAGACAATACGCATCGTTTTGGAGTTCATAAATTGTAGCTCAGCTAATGAATTGGCAGAAACCATCGTCTTGACCATTATAACTTTGGTATTATGTTTATAATATATATAATCAACGTATCATATATTCAAGAGACAAAACAAAAATTGTGCTCCATCTTCAAAATTTGGCTAACCATTCTCGAACCAACTTTAAGTTTCTCTATGGGAAATAGGTTTTCACTAGAGTATTAGGAAAATTGTACACATATGCATGTATTGAAGAAGGAAATGCATAAATAAGATATATATTGAATATTTTCTGGAAAAGAAAATTCCCGGTCTCAGAAATCATATAAAAAGCACGCAATTAGAAACATTCACAGAATATAGTAATTTTCACCCAACTCTACTACGGATGGAGTTCGGACGATCAGTCTTGGGATTCAGGTGTTCGGCTCTCACTCAAGACGCATTAATCCAATATGTATCAAGGATTTCGACTTTGAAACTCATATCAAAGACGCATGTCTTTTACTTTTGTTATCATAAGATAGCGTATATATAGTATATAAGAAGAGGTCTATTTGTCCGTTTAATATATTTTGACGTTATTCGTATTTCGAACACAAAACTTTCTCTTGACGAAGTCAATGCTCTATACCAATGGACAGAGTATATCTTACTAACAATAAAATTAAGAATAAACTAGTCCTATGACAGTAGTATTAAATCTTTCACAAACATTAGTCATTACCGGCTCACCGTATTCCATAAACATATACTATATCACCTCGTTGTGTTATTAATCATATATTTTCATACGCTTTATATAATCAAATACATCAGTTTTTTGTTTAAAAAATATCTTTGTATAATAATCACATTATTTTTGTAGCAGATTAGAAGTGGTCAGTTTTTATATCTTATTCTGACAGATAAAAGATGAAGTGACACTTGATAATTTCTTAGACAATTTTGCTGAAGCATGACCACGCGACAACTATTATGATTGATGATGCGGAAGCGATGAGACCGGTTTATAGTTAAATTGACGTACGACTCCTTCATATGATTGGCTGAATATTAATGTCCATCAAAATAGTAATGACAACAAATTAACGTAAGTAAAAAATTGAACTGCATAAATAAAAAATAAAAACATACAGTAAAACAATGATATTGGAGTAAACTAATGCCTCGTCATAAATGATATAGAAATATGTTTTTATCCAATCGACAAAAATTATTTATTTATTTATTTTATATATATTTTTTTAATTTTCTTTGATTTTTAACTTTTTACGTATTAAGAATTTCAATAATTGCGTAGAGATAATCTAGTAATGAAAGATATCAATATGAGGTCACGAGACGTCAAAGAAGAAGGATGATAATAATAATAATAATAATAATGATAATAATAATATGGCACTGATCATGAGGAGGAAGACGAAGATAATGATGGCAAGAAAAAGATGATGATGATGATGATGATGATGATGATGATGATAAATACAAATTGGTTTTTTAAAAAGTTCAAGTTATTAAAAGAAACATTATAAATACATTAATAAATTTAATTACAAGGCAATGTTTCTTTCATACTTAAATTCAATTTTAACTCATACTTCAAGACTCCCGAAATGAAAGTTTGATATTTAAAATTCATCAAAATAATTGTACATACAACAGCCATTTTTGATTACCTATTTCGTATATAACATTTTGTTTATATCACTATATCAATAGCAAAAGTTTCTTACTCTGTCTCGATATTGAGATGATATGATATTCCAAGGGGTGGTGATGGAATTTGCAAGTATCACGAAGTTGTTGGAGATAACACTGTACTTAGTGTGGTTAAGTTAGAGGTCACCAGAATATTACCCCTTGAATGCAAAATGTCCGACGATAGCAGGCTATTACCTTGTTGTTCTCTTTTATCAATGTTTATCAAAGGCGTTGAGTGAAATTTTATATCGGAATACGGATTCTGTTAAAGGTAATATATGAATGTTACAAATGCAAATTGGACAAGGGTTAAATTAAGAATGTATGTACATGTTAAATACAATGGCTACAAAACTTACTGAATATATATATATATATATATATATATTGACAGAAACGTGGAATTTCTTAAATTAAAACAAACAAATAAAATTGGAGGACGAAAAAACAAAATAACAAAAGTGTCAATCGGTTAATGCCAATCTCTTAAGTGGACATCAATTATTCTTGGCGATGATTGACCATTTGTAATTCGCACTTTTTCATAGACGCAATCTTGATAGATGAACAAATAAGCACGTGGAGAAATCTGTTTTTAAAGTATTACTCATTCTTAGAATGAGTATGCATTCATCTACCAATGGAATGGCATTCGATATGTCATAAGATGAATCTATCGGACATAAAAAACAAACTCCTATAAAAATTATATATTCATATAGTCAATGTAAATGAATTTATTTAGTATTGTATTAATTGTCCATACTGAACCTTAATTTACCAAAATTGATAATAGTTTTACAGGTCAAAAGAGGTCAAAACAAATGCTGAAGACGATTGTTTTGTTTTGTTTTTTTTTCTGCCAAGAAGACTTCATCAGTTGAGTTCGAATTTAAAATGGATGTAGATTTCCGATACATTAAGAGGTATCACAGAAGGTTAAGAAATAAACCTCTGATTAGACGTTTACATAGTAAGTATGCTTACCAGTAATACCATGGGACCTCCGTGGCCAAGTGTTTAGAGCATTGCGCTTTGAACTATGAAATTTCTCACTTCTGGTCAGCGCAGGTTCGAGACCACGCTGGAACCTAATCCGATTTCATGGGAAGCTTTGTCAGTTTACTTGCGGAAGATCGGTGGTCTCTTAACAGGTACACTATAACTAGGTTCTCTCCTTGACCATTAAAAATGGCCGCCACCATATCACTGAAAAATTGTGTGGCGTAAAACACACCATTCAAAATTGAATACAAACCGGTAAAACAATCAGTTTGCTTCACACAAAGCATTAGTCACATGCAAATATGGCACATATTTACGTTCTTAAGGCTCACTTATGATTGTCTCTCTGTAAATATATATAATACGCAATTATAGGTAAAAGTGCAAAAACAAATATATGAAATTGTTATGTAAATTAAAGTGTTTGAAATATGTTTTTAAATATTACAGAGTCAGTGTATTTGATAACAGTTATAAGTTGTTTAATCTATCAAGAGTATTTATACAAGCCAATGGCAATGATCGATGGAATGATTTTCGTACACACTAGCCTAAAGCTTTACAGATTTGCATGTGTAGATTGGATACCTAACTTCAATTCAACAAACATTTAACGAAGATGAATACATTTCAGTCATATACATATATATTTAAGTCAAATATTACTCTTAGAGACACTGTTTTTCTAAATCATGTCGGAGACATACACCAATAGTACCGAAAGTTTGTTATAAACTTTATATAATTATGCCACTATTTTGAGCCATGCCTAGTGATAACACCGACGGATAAATTTTATTTACTCTTGTTTCCCCTTTCCTCATGTTTACGGGTTACACTGAAGATGACGACATACAAAACACGTCGTATAGAAATAAAAAAAATAATTCATCGTTGCATTTTCACACTATTATCAATAAGTTATTAAAAAGATGATATTCACAATAAAAAGGCATTTGATGACCTTAAAAAAGCTAGCAAAATTGTCTGATTCTGCAGCACGTATGATAATTGAATTCGATCCTTGGCTTGCAAAGTCACAGATTGGGTAGTCGTAATTTGTTTTTTTAACTTTTGATATAAAAAATTAAAAGTTTTTAGTAATGCTTCAATTCATGGAAGAGCCTCATGTGACCAGGTGGTTAACGTATCACGTTTTGAACAATGCAGTCTCTCACTTCTGGTCAGCGCAGTTCGAAACCCGCTGGAACCTAAGCTCATTTTTGAGAGAAATATTGCCAGTTTACTTGCGGAAGGCCGGTGGCCTCTTCTCGGGTAAATTATATCCTGCACAATTATAAACTTGCCACCACCATAAAACTGGAAAAAAAAGTTGTGTGGTGTTAAACAATATAATTCAAATTTCAAATTCAAAATTCCAAAACATTCATTGAAACAGTGGAATTCTGTAACAATTACCTTGTATACAGAAAAGAATAGACCCATACAACAACAAAACTTAAAATCGTAACTTAGTATTCTATATCAATAGTTTTCAGATTCAATTTGCAATTACACTGCAATGTTTTCTTGCTTTTTTCTTCTTTTTTATAAGATTGTCCCATATTTCCGGACCGCCGTGGCCGAATAGATAAGAATATCCTATATTAGAGCAAGATTTCTGTCACATGTAGTCACCACGAGTTCACGTCTCGCTGGAACATTCTCAGGCTGATTCTGAGGGGGATTCTTGCAGTTTAATTGAGACAGGATAGCTACATTAATTCCGGTTACCCTTTTTTATCTTTCACCAGTAAATTAGGCCGCTAACTTAATGAGTATATCTTAAAATACCGATACATAGTCGACCAATTTACATTTTTCATGTCATAATTAATTTCTAGTAGATAAATGGATGTTAATTTTCTGAATGCGTCGAGGCCTTAAATAATAACATTTTGCAACGACCGTTTGAATACAAATTCAACGGATAAAACTATTCTGACAATTACAGGTAGCGTTAATTCATAGGAGACATATTACACGTTATTTAATGGTACACTTATACGAATTATATGTCCCATTGTCTAACTATCTTTCATTCAAAATTTTCTCATATACTTTCAACATAAATCAGGCTGCTAATAGGTTTTCGGAGTATTTATACATTTTTTGTTGAAAATTTTTACATTTATCATTAACTTGAAGTGATATATTACTTTCACTTCCACAATAACAACGGAATTGGACCAACAAAAATTTAACGAATTGGATATAAACGCAAGAAATTTACATGGAAAAGTCACAGAATAATCAAAGCATAAATTATCAATGAAAACTTTTAATTAAACGTGCATATACTTAACGAACACAGACATGGAACAATGTTTAAATGAGACATTTAGCAAAGAGGGTCAAGGCTTTTAAAGCTGAAATCATACGTTAAGAATATTATCCCGAGTTTTACGGCCACAGACAGTGACTCCGTTTCACCAATCATGCTTTTCACCGAACTTGACCTCATCACCAAACTTGACCTTTTTACCGAATTTGACCCGTTCATCGAACTAGAAAGGTTTCCATGGAACATTTGCGACGGATGTGGCATGCCAGCAGAAGACGCTGACTCCTTCCGGACACCTGTTCTTATCCCGTTTGGGATTCATAATTGTTCTTCATCTTGAGACCATTTGCACATCTAATTCGTCGTGTTATAATGGACTTGAGTTTTGATTATTGATTGGTACTTCTTCAATTTTACTTTAGCTTTTCCAGTAGTGAACATGTATATGTATATATGTATATATTTGCATTTTTTAAATGATAACGATTTCAGTTAACTTGCAATCCCAGCTTTAGGATACTTCCATTTTTATTTAAAATGATTTTATTGAAATGGATGTTGTTACATATCGAAGAATTTGACAAGGCATTGTTAAATACAAAATGTAAAACATCAGTCATGTCCACCGTGAGTCGCTGGTCAAATCCGGATCGATACAGAATTATGTCCCCTTCGTCACAGTCTGTATGGACGATTTCACCACTATTGAACAGGCTATTCATGCTTTAAATATAATAACATATTTCGATATTTCCTTTGAATGATTTGCCAACAAAATTGCCTTATCATGAAATGGTCGTACGTTTTACAGTAACTAGCGTATTATTCAGGGGTCATAGATACCGTATGTAGATGACAAACGGGAACAATATTTACTACATACAAAATTAAAGTTGACGATAGAGAGACCAAAGTAACTATGCTTCTCATAAAGTTTATTTCAAGAGCTGCATGATAAACCGTATACAATAAAAAAGTCTTAAATTATATTGATCACTAGAGACTTGAAATTTGAAAAAAAAAATTGTATGTAGAAACAACGAGTGAAATGGAAAATTTATCCAATCCAGAATGGTATTTCATAAACAAAATAACTGTCAAAATATTCAATATAATTGTTTCCTTTTTCAAGTGTTTTAGTTTTGAATCACATCTGTTGGAATATATATCATAGTCAAACATCTTTATCAAATGTATAAACTTTTATATTTGATGCCGAAGCATTTCTTTTCGCCACTTATGTCTCACAGTTGTATTGTAAAGTGTTGATCAAATTTGAAGAAAACATGAAGTACAAATGGATAATAGAAACTCCAAGTCCCTTGTAATACCACAAATTAGATATGAAAATGGTTTCAACATCAAGAACAATTGCGTATCCCAAACGGGATAGGACCAGGTGTCCGGAAGGGGTCAGCATCCTCTGCTAGCATGCCACACTAGTCGCAAATGCTACACGGAAACCTCTCGAGTTCGGAAAAAGGTAAAGAACCATCATACTTTTAATATGCTGAGTGAAAGTAATATTGGAGGACGGAGAGAAAGATAAAGAAACTTGTCAAAGTATGCATACATTTAAGTTGTTTACATTGTTCATTATATTAATACTATTAATAATATTTCAAAGCATTTCATGCTACCGTTTATACGCCTATTCAATTTCAAGGTTGAATTAATTTTAAGTAAACATGTAGTTATTACTCAGACTGAATTGATGTGAAGTTAAGTCTTCAATATCATATGAAATACTGTAGTCCTGGATATTTTCGCTCTGGGTTATTTTCGCAATTTCAGCCCGCCCTAAATTTGCCCTTATTTAGCTTGAAAATTAAATTTCGCTTTCATTTTAAATTCGCCCTCTCATCTAAGGGCGAAACTGGCGAAAGATAAATGGGAGCGAAAATGTCCAGGTAGACGGTACTAAAACCAGGATAAATTATTATCAACAAATTACTGAAACTTCTAAGGAGACCACAATTACATTGTGGTTTTTCGAGATTAATTACTCTTTGTATGATATATACATCTTAATAAAGACAATGCTTTTAATAAAAAAAAACTTAAACATTGCTGTCAATTATTCCACCACTAAAAGTGGAGATTAAAACTTCATTAATAAAAACAGGATGGAAGTGTATGGCCATATAGTAAACTATTACTACCTTACAACTAACTAATTCTTTAACAAGTGCCCCTTACGTCAACTGACTCATCCACGAAAAAAAACATATAGAGAAGGAGACATTGTATCTGCTTGTTCCAAAGTTTTTTGGTTCATAGCGGATGTATTTCGTCGACAATGGAGATATATTCTCCTCGATCTCCCAGTTCTCAGCTGTAACAGGTTCTGGTTTGTGTGGGGCATTAATATTCTATTCTTCACTCTGTTTATTTATCAATTTTTGCGTCCATGTGACTTCAATTGACGCACCAGCGAAATAAATGAGGGTAAAGAGACATATAGAACCTGTTTCCCCAGTACCAGTTTAAACGTATAATGTATAACAATGACCCAAGAAAAAATAGTCAATGTGTTATTAACTACCAGCAAAAGTCACCTAGAACGTTTAATTCAGTCACTTTAAAAAAACATTCAAGGACGATACGTGGGAGGCAAAATTCATTGACATCATTTTGAAAAAAATGCTTATAGAAGAATGAATCATTATTGTTAAAGCGCAGACGTACTCGCTTCATCATGTGAGAGTTGCTCATTCTGTTGTGAGATAATTAAATATATATTAATCACAAAAGTTAAAATGTATTTGAACTTTTGTACCCGTAATGTCAAATTAACAGCAATCGTTCTAGTTTATCCAGGAGCGAGTTTGTGTGATACGTTCTGATTATTGTGTGAAATGTCATTGCATCATGTTAAAAATATCTTTGGTGGTTAAAAAGGTTTCCACATCATGATCAGTGATACCGAAACAGTGTGAGTATGCCAAGAGGATATTCTTAAACAAAAGACTACATCATCTGTGATACCATCTTTCAAAATTTTCTAGTCCCATTCGAAAGTGTCTAACCTGTATTTAGCAGTCAACCACAAGAATTCATGACAGCGACCTCTTAATTGAGGGTCTCGAAATTATCAAATCATAATGTAAAAGACAGATGTTTGTCAATATGCATATACATTGTATGTCAATATATATTTTATTAAAGCATAAAAAACATAATATTTATTTCATTATTCAAATGTACATTATGAATATTATTACATATGCAATGACCGCCAGATTTATACTAGGGTTAATTATAAAGCAATATATGTTTGGATCCCAAGCTAAAGTAAACTGGGTTTTGAATGACCGTTTAATTGAGATAACTCTGGGCGATGAAAAGGATGACCGCTGAATGTGTTATAAAGACGACTGCTTATCGGGGTATAAAATTGAAAAGGAAAATGTTTCGGAGAATTTAAAACAGATTCTTCAGAGGAGGTGACTGCTGAATAAATGTGACCGCATACACGTACAAATTAGACTGTATTGAATTCACTTTATGCAAATGCTTTTTGATATCTCGTAAAATTAACATTCATATAATTTGTTTTCTTTTAATGGTATTTTGTTTTACAGTTATACGGTATCGGTCCAGTATCAAATGATGGAGGAAAGTCCGTTACAGTGCATGAGTGGACACGACCGGAATTATCCGTGTTAACTGGGAAAATCCTCAAATAATCAGCTTCGGCTCCAGCGGGTTCGAACCTGTGTAGACCAGTGGTGAGAGATATCCACTTTTTACACATTAGAAATCATGATCAATCCTTTAAAATGTTTCAAATGAAGCAACAGACAATTTGTGGCATACATTTTATTATATTAAATCATATCGTCCACTGATCAACAACGAACAGACACACAAAAATGAACATTATCATGATATGAGTTATCAAACATTTTCACCATCACATTATGTCACAAATATATTCCCATCCAATACATTAGCGGCCAATTGACGTGCATTTTAATCATGAGTTTACTTTCCATCAGTAATTGGTTTTGTTTTTTTTGGTTTTTTGTTTATAGTTTAACCCTTTCACCCCTAATTATATGAGTGGAATGCTCTTTACATTTGTTTAAGACCAGTCTATTATGGTCTGCAGGATTGAAAGGGTTAATACCGTAAAAGAAAATGATATGTTAT
This sequence comes from Atrina japonica, assembly GCA_030159075.1. Lineage (NCBI taxonomy): Eukaryota > Metazoa > Mollusca > Bivalvia > Pterioida > Pinnidae > Atrina > Atrina japonica. The sequence continues at coordinate 76,947 of BROG01000035.1, forward strand.
GTGTTATGCAGCAAAATATGAAACTGTGAAAGAGAAACGGTATATGTGTTTGACGTCGGATACCCAGAAAGTGTATTGACTACAGAAAGGTACATAATAATACGTTTTGCAAATAAGATTTATATCTTTAGAAAAATATCTAATTAATAATATTTGTTGCAGACAAATTTTATATCTATTGAAGAATACCTAAATAACCTGTGTTACAAATAAGATTTATAATAAATATGTTGCTGAATTGTCAAGAAACTGAACGGTGAGTATAATTTGAATTCATCAGTCTATATATATATATATTTTTTAGATCCTACTTATATTTATAATCACCTCTTTTTAACAGATTAGTGCAAAATAATCTTATGTTTAATGAAACATGTGACCGGAGAATGTAATTTTCTCTCTCGGTTAGACTCCGTGTAGTAAATACTAAGTACGCACCACTGATCAAAAAAGTATTTGCAAAATTGTTTTTGTATTAAATTACAATTTGAAACGCTACGATATAGATTGGATAACTTGATCTGACATATTTGGGTTAATATATCGCTGTTTTCTCTACTATAAAATGTCATAGAAAACTGCAAAATCATACAAGATTGTGGTCATGAGCGTACAAATAATATAAATATGTATAGTAAATAAAGCGATAAATAATATGTTAAATGTCACGACCCCTTTCTACTCTCTTTTACATGCAAGAAAAAGAAAAAGACGACGTTTCATGGACGTTAAATACCATTATACTTTCAGAAAACCTTTATTAGACGAAGATTCACAAAAGGTGAATTGATAGTTTTGATGTTAATTCATATTAATCGATCATTGTAAACCGCATGATGCGACAAAATATCACATACTACAAATGAATTTGCAAGGTAACATATTTTTGATTTATGTACATATTTAGATTTATTTTCACTCAGAAACTATAATATCTACCATTTTCTTCGTCGCATTTAGATTGAAAAGAATTTGATTCTGTTTAAAAGAATAACTATGCACTATAATACAGGTTAAATACAGAAATCGATGCAAAATTACGTGATGAAATAATACAAATAAATAACCCAAAGAAACGAGGTTTAAAACACACAAAAACAGAAAATTAGTTCACAATTTAACTGGAATTTTTAGAGCTTTTTCAAACATGCAAATTCCGTTTCAGATTCGCGATTCCCGCCATCACGGAAAATCACTGGCCCCGTAATAATACATACAGTGAAAGTGATATCCAGAAAGCAAAGTTAAGATTCGAATCTATGCATGGTAGGTTTTTGTTCCTGTGTTTGTTTTAAGATATTTATAATTGTTTAAATGCGTCTTTATCATCATGGATAATTTAAAATATAAAATACATGTGATCGACAGATTATAACGTCTTGATTTGATAATCTACAAAGATGCGAGTCTGTTCCGCATCCGCCGCTTTAGTGAAACAGGCAAATAATTATACTGTTACTAGGAATCAACAATTTCTTACGCACAATTATCTATGGTGACTTAAAAAATATTATTAACAATACCAAAGTTATAGGTTTACAAAAGAAGCCAAAAATAAGTGCTCAAGACGATCGTTTCTGTCAATAACATTTCATCAATAGATCTCGAATCTGATATTAAAGTATATTTTCGAAAGAAAAAGAGGCATCATACAAGGTCATATAATAAATCTAACTGTATTGCCAAATCTATCTCAGAGTGCCCAGTGTCAAAAGGAATATTTTAGCTTTTGTGATACACAAAGATGTTACAAACAGGTTCCTGTTTTGATTGGCAGTTAATAAAACTCTAGGTAGAAAAATATTTATCCATAATTATATGCAAAATAACCGGAAAAGACTGCATCCTAGGACCTAGGATAAGTATTTTTTTAAATCCAGTCCGTAAAACAGTGTTTACATACATAAACCAATCAAGTATTTATAGTCGTAAAAAGTAATACAATCAAAAACAAAATTTTCAATATTTACTACATAGATATAAAAATAGAGGGAAATTGTAATAATTTATATAAATCATCGTTTTGTTCGTCATATCGCATGAAACTTAAAAGGGCATTACCTATGTTTACCAATAAAAAAAGAAGTTTTTTCGATCATTTTTTCTACTTTTATTACTTGTACTTGATGTACAACAGCAAATAAGAGCTATACACAGGCGTACTAAAATCTTGAATTTCGATATATTTTGTGAAAATAAGGTCAGGTCCAGTATGGTATGCATATTCAAATACATGTAGTAATATTGAATTAATCAATTGTAAGTGAATAATTGCCTAACTTGGTTTCTCAAGCAATTTTCACAAAATATATCAGAATTTTAATGGCTGTGTATATCTCTTTTTTGTTGTTGTATATCAATCTTAGTAGTAAAAAGGAAAGATAAAAAACAGCTAATGTTCCTTTAATACTGAGAGGAAGGTGTTCACAAATTAAAATTCAAAATCAGTGAATAGTAATATGAATTTACATCCCCGGTATCAACATCATTTACTGTAGCCATGTGCGTGCACATCAATAAAACGCCCGTACGTAATTTCTTCGTTAGAAGTCAAAATGGAATACTTTGTGAAATGTTCAAAGTGTATCAAAAACAATTGACATTCCTTAAAAACTTTCAACATTAAAAATAGAACAATTTATGATTATTACCCTTCACAAGTTCGACTTCTGTCTCTGTGCGCGAATTTTTGCAATGAACTGCTTCTAAACGTACCATGGCATGTAAACTTGTTTTTCTTTATGTTGTGAGATATCTGTTTTTGTAATCAAATGGAATAAATGTTTATCCATTGTTACGACTCACCATTAATGTAGGCGGTCTATTGTACATTTCACATTCTTGGCATAAGATCGTGTTAACAATTTGATGAATGAACATTGTAAATTTACCATTGACAGACCAACTTTGAAGAAGCCACGATGGATTTCCATACACATATTTCTCTTTACCATTAAAACATTGGAATTCTTTTTGCAATCTTCTTCCTTCGTTACTTGGTCAGTGTAATATTTATTTATCATTCCCAGGAATGTTCGAAAGGGCACATTCTTACATATTTTAAGTGCATTTTCTCTGCATCATTCGCGTAACTTTGGAGGCTAAAATATTTGACTTCCACGAATAAAGACTTAAACATTGCCATTTTGAGGTGCATTTTAAAAACAACATGCAATACATTTTCAAAACGGGCAATAATTGAATTTTAAGCTATTTCTAGATACTAGGGACGAGTGTTCTGTCGCATGTCTCACTGCTTCATCTGTTACGTAGTAATTATCTTATCGTAAGTATAGTATCTTAAAGTGTTACAAAATTCAGACGGGAAAACAGAACAATGCAGAATTATCTAAACATGCGGGATAATTCTAACAACAGTCCCTGTGATACTTTATGATGTTTTCCTTTTCAGGAGTTGTCCTGTAAAATAAGGTATCATATCCCTAAATGTAAAAAACTATTATGATTCTTTTTTTTTTACAATGTTGTCCTTTTGCAGTTGAAACTTATTAAAGCAAATGGTTTCAATATTTGAGTCTTCCGCAAAATAATTATAGGTAGGTTGATCTATAGAATTATTATGACTTGACAGTGACTTGAAGAATAAGGTGAACATCTTTGTAAAAAGGTTAGGTCGCCTCCATGACATAGACTTGTAGAATAAGGTGAACCTCTTTGTACAAAAAGGTGTGGTCGTATCATTGACAATGGCTTGTAGAATAAGATGAACCTCTTTGTAAAAAGGTTAGGTCGCCTCCTTGACAATGACTTGTAGAATAAGGTGAACCTCTTTGTAAAAACGTTAGATCGTCTCCTTGACAATGACTTGTAGAATAAAGTGAACCTCTTTGTAAAAAGGTTAGGTCGTCTTTTTGACGACTTGTAGAATAAGGTGAATCTCTTAAGAGATTTCCTTGAATATGACTCGTAGATGTAGGTGAACCTTTTTAGAAAAGGTTAGGTCGTCTCCTTGACAATGAGTTGTAGAATAAGATGAACCTCTTTGTAAAAAAACGTTAGGCCGTCTTCATGACAATGACTTGTAGACGTAAATGCACATCTCTATACAAAGCAGTTAAATAGTATCTTCGACAATAACCTTTATATGTGGGTGAATCTGAAAAGGATGTCGTCTGCGTGACAGTAACCTTTAAATGTAAGCAGAACGTATCATAAACATAAGGTTCCAACGATATTCTCTTTGACAAGGATCTGTAATGGCAGGTAAAACTCGTTGTAAACAAGTGGGTGGTACATCGATTTAATCGTTAATTTTTATTAAGCTAAAACGGCAAATGTTTTGATGAAACAAATTACATAATGAACTAATATGACGTGAAATGTCAATTAAATGTAAATTTGTTTGTTTTATAGAAGGTATCACGCCCTTTCAATTCGACATTTGTAATTTGAAGATTTAGAAATGAATGTTTAATTTCGAATAAAAAAAAAAGAAATTCCAAAGAAAATTGTGATGGTGTTGAATCATCTGCGAGTTTCCTTTCGTTGTTTTGTAGACCTTAAAACATCAAACAAATATACCGATTTCATTCTCTGTGGTAAATTGAGTTTTCATCACAAGAATTGTGGTTCATTTTTGTCCGACCTTTTATCTGTTGATGGGAAAATGCCTCATTAGCATCATTATAACATTCCTGATCAAAACGCAGGACTGTATAATAAAACAGAAATAGCGATGGAAATAAATCTGCTTCCATAAATATCATTCATTTATCAGTCGAATAAACAGACACTTGGGAATTCGGGTTCACACCAATTGTATTATAAATCGATAAACCTTCAATATACATAGATATTTGTGTTAAGCGTAAGCCCATGTGGTAATATTGCAGAAAAGAACGCATATTATATTAGAAAAGAATATAGGCATGTCTATAAATGAATATTTTAGCTTGTCTATCAAAATATGGGTTGTAAAAATGAACATTAAAAGAGGCCCAATGGATCTGAAGGCGCAAATGGCAAATTTGGTCAATTATGCAACTGATATTTCCCCGTTTACATAGGGGCCTGTGACCTTGAAATTTTGTCACAAAAATCCTTAGAAAACAATCACATTTGAGTAAATAAGCTATTTGTAAAATAAAATACTGTGCAGACTACTAAAATTTCACTTTCATTCATTACAAACTTTGTAAATATTAAGGTAACAATTATTGAGGCCAATTTTTTTTAGAAATCTGATCATTATTTCATGAAAGATTTCTAAAGATGTATCAAATTTTGGTTCTTTTAACCCATTTAAGACCCTCTATGGGTACTAGTCTGTAACTTCACATGGGGATAGATTCTGGATAAAAATGACGCTTTATTTACTTAGGTACCTGTGCTCTTGGCCCCATAACCTGCAAAACTTTGTCACAATATTCTATGAATTATTCCTAGCAAATGTCTAATACATCTTTGTACACAAAATGTTAAGTAGTTTTGAGTAAATAAGCCATTTGAATTAAACCAAACCATGTCAATTGAAGCACCTGCTTAAGGCTCGTTTATGAACACATTCCGTTTTCATTTGCAAATATGATTAAGA
>BROG01000035.1:90000-165000 GCA_030159075.1 Atrina japonica
AATAATTTAAGAGATGACCAGTAAAAAGCAAATCTAGAATACAAAACGAATGGTAAAATGATGAACCTCAAGGTGCTCAATTGGTGAATTTAATCAATAACGCAACTATGCACCCGATATTTTCTGTTTACTTAAGTACTTGCAACTTTGACGTTTGACCTTGAAACTCGTTAATTAACAGATTTCGTTTTCGTCTGTAAAATTTGTAGATATTGACTTTGCAATTTTGTAGACAAAATTTGAATGAAAACTGATAGTTGGTCCATGAGATGATTTTAAGGGTGTACCAATATTTGCCCGTTTGAGCCCCCATGAGTCCTAGACCCTTTTCATTCACAAAATGTATGTTTGACAAGGGGATAAATTGGTCCATTGTTTTTTTGTTTTGTTTTGTTTTTTTGTTTTTTTATTTTTGTTAGAAGAAGTGGAAATGTCCGAGTTCACAACACACGACGGTAGACAAAAAATGAAACGCAATAGGTCACCATAAACCTTTGGCTCAGGCGACATAAGAATGCAAAGGATGATACGTTTTAAGTTAATGGAAATGTGTTTCATTAATTCATTGACTAAACAAAAATCACCCAAATTTCATCAAATTTTGGAAATTTCCGCCTTACAGGTTATCTCAACATTTAATCAACATTAATTAATCTCAACATTTGTGCCGATATTTAGATTTACTGAACTAATATAGTCTAACAATGAGTTATGTGACCATAAACAATATTGTTTGAGGCTGAAACAAGTAAATGCTTCAAATACAGTTATGTGGATGTGCAAAATCTTTTTTTAATTAATGATACATCCTTGACCTTGAATCTAGACATGTTAGTAAGTTTGTTTCAAGGTTAACATGTCTCGTCAAGAAAATTCAAGCGCAGACGTCAAAAGCTCTAGGCGTGAAAGGTGACAGACAATTCGGTCTATGCTATGAACCTATGCTTATACAGTGAAAGTTCAACAATGTGTCATGCATACTTTAATACAAGCCATCTATGCAATGTTTATTCCGAAAACAAAATAAACAATATGTAGAATCAAATCCCTACACGTGTTAGTGTCCATTGCTCCCCATCGGACAGGGATTTTAACCTCAGACTTTCCTTTTGCAAAACAAATGCTCAAACCACCTAACCATTGCTGACGGTCACACATACCCACATGCATGTGAATACGAACAACGCTTTAGGCCTTCGTGGCCAAGTGATTAGAAAATCGCGCTTTAAAGCTATGAAGTCTCATGACTCTAGCCAGCGCAGGTTTGAGCCCTGCTGGAATCTAAGCTGATTTAGTTTGCTAGTTTACTGCTGGAAGGCCAGTGGTCTCTTCCAGGGTATATTATAACCGGGTTCTCTCCTCCAAAATTAAAAACTGGCCACCCTAACATATCTCAAAAATTAACTCTCTCGTAAAACTACATAAAAACAAATAAGTTATTAATGATAGAGACAAGTCATTCTAAATAATATAAATAATACTTATAAATAATATGTATGTACTTTTTGAATACCGGTAATGTGAGTATCTACTCTGACTGATAACCTGACAAATTCTGTATTTGACATTTTTGTTTTCGTATCGTCGCATTAATCTAGGTGTATCTGCCCAAATAAACGCTCTAGATATCTTTTGCTGCGATTTATAATTATATTCTAATTATGTGTCTGCTGCACTTTCTCTCAAGTGAACAATGATCATAGGTTACATAACATTCCATATATATATATATATATATATATATATATATATATATATATATATATATATATATATATATATTCTAGCATTGCAAATATACCATGATCTTTTAACACCTGACACAAAGGTATACCACCAGTTTCTATATTCAGTAGCTTCCCGATTCATCTGAGACAAACACACTTAGTATAAATGTATTTATATGTCTGCGTTCATCAAATAATAGATTCACCTTAAACAGAAGTTATATGGCTAATCAGCATCGTTTGTAAACATATTGACAAGGGAATAACTATCACAAAACAGGTATGCTATATATATACACTTGACCCCTGGAATCAGAATACACATTCAGGTAGGACATCAGTTACCAGCATTAGAATAGAATTCTACAGCGATTGTTAGTTTCATTCAAAAGAAGAACATCATTTTGTAACTTCATCTACATCTAAATATAACATTCGCGAGCCACAGACATACTCCAACTTTTGAACAAATAAAATGAATTATTCATATATAAAAATTGCTGATAGGCAGAATTTCACAAAGAAAAGATACTGATGTTTTAGATTATTTTCAAATCATAAATGTCACAAATTGTAGTCTTGTAAATTAGGTTTACCTGCTATCTTCTACATTTCCACCTTGATCTTTTAAAACGTGTTCAATACTGATGTTTTAGACTATTTTCAAAACATAATCGTCATAAATTATAGTCTTGTAAATTAGGTTTACCTGGTATCTTCTACATTTCCACCATGATCTTTTAAAACTTGTTCGCCTGTTGATACGAGCTTTTGAACTGGACATTAGAAAATATAAAAATATCCATATATATATATTGATACAACAGACATGATTATATAGTATATAATCTTCTTTTCGTTCTCTTTCTCAGGTTGTCAAGTATGTTAATGTTTTATATTTTCGCTTACACCTAAATTTTATTTACACGTTATAAAGTTGAACATAATTAAATTGATCTAAAGCAATACAGATAATAGAATTGTAAATAATGTTTCCTGATTTATTTACAGAGTGATATAAGGAACTCTCAAAACGTCTTCAACACTTTAGGTCTTTTTCACCTACGTGCGTCCTTACTGAGGATAAAGAGAGTCGACACTATAGATTCTTTTTATACCCCATTACACAGTCAAGGATTAGTTGAGAGTCGTCAAATGTCAGGGAAACCACACTTCATGTCTCCCTCGCGTGCATCATATTTCCCTCGCATGCGTCATGTCTCCCTCATGCGAAAACCTTTCACGCAGCTTACTCGACAGTCTTTATTGATTCTGTATTTCGGTATAATAAACAATTTATTGCCCTGGTAGTAGGCAGACATGAGGATTTGTTTACCCGTGGCAAGTCATATTCCCCTGGGGAAATATGACTTACTGCGGGTAAACAAATCCTCATGTCTCCCTACAACCATTACATTTCCAATTTCCTAAGTGAGCCGCGGAGGCAGTACTTGCCTATACATGCGTGGAAAACAGCTAGACAACCCACAGGGAGCCGGTTGCTTAAAAAACGAGTTTGTAAATTTAGGCATCACTGTTACTTATAAAATAGTATAATTTAGGCATCACTAATACTTATAAAATAGTATAATTTAGGCATCACTTTTACTTATAAAATAGTATAATTTTGGCATCACTTTTACTTATAAAATAGTATATTTTTGGCATCACTGTTACTTATAAAATAGTATAATTTTGGCATCACTTTTACTTATAAAATAGTATTTTATAAGTAACAGTGAAGCCGTAATTTACAAACGCGTTTTTTAAGCAAATGGGATCCTATGAGTATGACTATGAGACAACCCTGCGTCGAACTGCCACATAGACCAAACAGACATTTCTACCACTATCGACCCTCATCAGGAGCTCTAGACTGTTCATGGAGTGTCTTTAGGTCATTCTTAAACACATAGCTAACTACATGGATGATAACAGAATCCTGTCAAGTCGAAAAACTTTTTTCCACATTGACCGCCTTTAAATTTCGTTCCCGGCTCCGCCATTTTGGTTCAGCTTGTGACCTAATTGACCGTGCTCAGAGGTCGGTTCACTTTGGTTATGACCGGTCGCAACCGAAAACGCGATTTTCCCTAAACGAATGGAAATGGTTCGAACCGGTCTGACTGGTCAGTCCCAAACGAATGACCCTCATGGTTACCTAAAAATAGACAATGTGCCTGCTACTTACATGCATTACTCCCTTGATTCAATATCATTTTGCCATAATATCCAAAGGATGCATTTAAATTTAAATATGATAATTGATAAACAAATATTTTAACATAGAAGGCCATGGAATTCACATTTTTTTCGCTGGAAAATATCTGTATGAATAGGCCTAACTTGTAACACACTTAATTCATGCACGCTGGTCAATAAGGGGTCATCTCACAATTGCAAGTCAACGTAAGTTTCAAGTTAACATTTTTGTTTGTTTTTATGTTGTTTTACATCCAGCACACCAAGAATACCACTAATAAGATGAAATTATTTCAGTAACATAGTTTTGTGTATATTAAAAATGATGCAGAATAATAATTCCGATTTTTTAAAAATAATTATGAATTTATGATACAATCCCTGCCAATCTACTGTCATATGACCCAGAGTTTCTGATTTGCATACGACCTACTTATGCATAAATCAGAAAGAATTTTGGGTGCTGTTACTTTTACAAAATGTTGTATTGCAGTAAATGGGTAAACATTTTGCTAGCAAACCAAAACTCTGCATAATTATTCACAATTCAGTTATGTATGGTAAAAATATTGCTGTAAAATTCAATTTTGATGATTAAGTGAAATTTAAGAAATTTAACAAAACCCCAGTTTCAATGGAGAGCATGGCTACCGTTCAACATACATGGTTCTATATGCTACCGTTCAACAAACCTAGTTCTATATGGCTACCGTTCAACGTGCCTAGTTCTATATTGCTACCGTTTCACATACCTATTGCTATATGGCTACCGTTCAACGTACCTAGTTCTTTACTGCTACCGTTCAACGTACCAAGTTCTATATTGCTACCGTTCAACTTACCTAGTTATATGTGAGTACCGTTCAACATACCTAGTTCTATATGGCTACCGTTCAACATACCTAGTTATATGTGAGTACCGTTCAACATACCTAGTTCTATATGGCTACCGTTCAACATCTTCGGATTTTTAATGTGTTGTTTTGTCACAACGAGGTAATGGTGTTCAGCTGCTGGTTTAATGTCTCTAAAAACCACAGAATCTTCATCCTGTAGTAAATGAAGTCAAAATAACACAATGAATACTAAGGATGAATATCATTATCTAAATATTGTTGCTTTCTCTCTCTCACTCTCTCTCTCTCTCTCTCTATATATATATATATCATAATGGTAGGCCTATATAATGATCGCCTAGGCGATACCAAGATTCGAGATCGTAATAATAAAACCTGGAGAACAGTATGAAGAAGAAGAAGAAGAAAAAGAAGAAGAGGAAGAGTAGTAGTAGTAGTAGTAGTATTAAAAAGATGATTCTGGAAGTGCAGATATTTGGCGCACTAGACCAGCATATTTGGAAGAGTTTTAACGGAAGAATTATGAAGATAAAAAATTAATATTGTGTACATCCCTACATTGACAAATTGTCTTACATTTATTTTTCAAGGTGAAGTAAAGTTAAATCCTACGCACTATATCTGTCATTGAGGTCATTAAGTATATACTCTACGCGAACCTGTAAAGCCTGAACTAGGCGTTATCCCGCTCACTTTGGATATGGTTGATAAATGCACTCCAGTGAAATCAAGTTGTATACATATAACAAACAAGTATGGGTCCTCATGAAGAATTGAATTTACATGTTAATGATAATGCGCGTGTTAAAATAACAAATATTTGGGCCCGTGTTCATGACACAACGTCCAAAGTCTGTGATTTGATGCAACATTATTCTGATGAAAGAAAGAGGCTAGAAACATTATTTTACAAACGTAACCAAGTACATAAACACATTAAGAGTATTCACTCTGGAGAGTTGAATTGGGCTAGTGTGGAAATGTCAAACCATTTTGATAAAGTGCTAGGCATTATTACATCTAAATTTATTTCTGGAGTTTAAAAAGATCGTGAGCAAAAATTCGAGTATTGAGTACTCTCATATAAAATATAAGGAACCCGATCACTTTCAAATCAAATACAGCATTAAATATTAGTTTTTGTACCCGCATTACCTCATGCATAAACAGAACTAAGCCATTGTCAACCTAATCGTTGAACCTCTCTGCACTTTGAGTACAAAGGCACATCCAGTAAATTACTTACAACTGACGCGACTTTAGTATCTTCTGGAGCCAAGGACAGAAGCAGTCAAAAGTATTCACGGACCCACTTCTCTGTTTGGATACAATTCATATAAGACCATTCAATCGCTCTATTATTAAAGACAAATAATGAAATCCTGTTCTATATTTTATTTAAATCACGAATATTTTTCTACATAATTACTAACAGGCAGTTCATGAAGTGTAGGCGATACAATCTTGAAAGATTATCAGATGCAAATATCACACTCCATACATCCTTCTTCTCTCCCTCGCAATAATTCCATCTTGAAAAGTATGACTCCGCAACAAAATTATATTTTGTTGAAATTTGGGATTCCGTTCGAACTGGCGCGAACCTGCAGACGATTTGGAGAACAATGAGTCTGCTATACTACTCGACAGAGGAGAGATAACTCTTTGTAATAATATTAAATGGATGTAACCGGGTTAGATACATGTCTGTGATGTTGCGACGACGTCACAGTTTGTTGTAACTGATAAGATGGGCCCACTCTTGACCTATAGTGAAGACAAAATAGGAAAGTTAAGCTTTACAGACAAGAACTACACGTGAGCATCCCCTGACGGCTGTAGAAACACGCCAACGTATTTAGGTGATCTTTTATAGAATTTCATAAAATTTTGTTTTGGATAATTTTTCAGAGTTTCTATTTTCGAATAAAAAAATTATTATCCATTGTATTGTTTGAAAAAAAAACTACATGTACATCCCACATGAAGTCGAACAGAGGTCGAAAAGAGCTATAGAACGTGACTTCCTTATACATGTAGGCTGACTTTATGAATGTAAATCAATTCAGAGAAATTTGAGTCCCTTCCCCAATGGGAGATAGGTGACAAAGCACTCAGATATCGTAACCTAGCCAGCTCTTAAAATAGAGCTTACATATGTAACAAGCACTTTATATAATCAAATTCATGAAATAGTTATCTTGATTTACAATTTACAGTGTTTATACTCTAAAAGATTTCGAAACTATACTTTAATCAGCGATATATAAAGCTAATATTAGCTTTATATATCGCTGCTTTAATTCATCGTCTCCTGTAGATACATTTAGACTCATTTTAAAGAATGGTTAAGTCCACTTTCAGAAATCAAGAGTGATTGATTTAAAATCAAATCAATCTAAATTGTACAATAATTTTTCTTCATCATTATGAACTGCGCATGCGCGGAAATTTTACCTGAGTTTTACCTGGAAATTTACTAAGAACAAAGAAGGAAAATGTCACTTAAAAGTCAATTTTCTCGCTTATTTATTATTTCTAAACAATAATCACATATAGTGATAAAGTTTAAAATATAATATATCCAGTCATCTTTCTCATTTGAATTTTGAAAAATTGGATCACTTCTCCATTTTCGTTTGAAATATGTACATGTTAGTCATTAGTGTTTACGCTGTTATTGCTATGGAATTTCTCATATCTCGATATTTTCCCTACTTTTTATATTTCATTTATGATTTTTTTTATTAAGGCACATATGGTTTTAAAGTTCAAAATCTTATCTTTTTCATCATACTTTTAAATTTGAAATCCAATGATGAGGTCACTTTTCCTTTTATGTTTGTCGATTCCAATTCTATATCTATGTCATTTGCTACATTTTTGTACTCACTTTTAAATTGAAAATTTAAATGTGAGCACAAAAAATTACCAAATGACATCTATTTCATTTATGCATCTATAAACTTTTTATTTCATTCGGTCAGCGATATATAAAATTAATATCTCATGATGAATTTTAATTCCTAATCAATATGATGAATGGCGGAGTAATTGCAGTTTCTCAAGGCAGGCTTAACATCACTGGAATCGTATATAGTGGCATTCCATATTTATAAATAGATCGATGACGTTTTGTTGAAACTAACTACAAATCGTATTGTATAATATCGAAATGCAGAAGTAAGTAGAATTATGTGGTTTTTCATTTAATGATTATTCAAACTAGATTTAATTTCATTTACACCAAAATATTTGACTTTTCTGTGTATGTTGAATTCTTGAGTTGGACTATATTTTACACGAAGTGCAAATGCAACCTCCATGACCTCTTCACTGCTAACAGGATTGCCGATGATGAAAAGTCGAAGTAAACCCATAATAGGTTGTTATTATGTAACAACCCATAAAAATAAAGTTTTAATGCCTGTTTTTGGAAGTGCCGAAAATACTTGCTTACAAGTGCCGAAGTTACTTGGCGCCTAAATTACCTGGTACACCTATTCTATCATCGATATAATTATGTTATATATAGGTATAAGTTAGTGCTGGTAAACACGCATGTTCATTGCTGGGTGTACTAACGTAAACCCAGGGACGGCCTAATAAAAGTAAATGATATCAATTCTTGAACTTTGATTTTAAAAATAAAATTAAAATGAGGTAGATCTATTTATTCAATTCCAAATAGACCTAGTTCTGTACCGTGTAGAAAAACACGGGTGTAGAAAAAAGTCACAGTATATATGCATAGGCGTCGGAAGCAAATTGAAAGTGGGGGGGGGGGCTAAACCAACTTAAAACACACACACGCCAGAAGTGGGGGGGCTGAACCAACTTAAAACACACACACGCCAGAAACGTCTTGGGGGCTAAGCCCCGATTTTCAACACCTATGCCGATCGTTGCAAAAAAAGGGGGGGGGGGCTAAGCCCCCCCTCGGCTCCGACGCCTATGATATGGATATCATAATGTATATACATATTAAGATATATGATAGTTTACTACTTTTAAAAATTATTTATTACTGAACTTGCATTCATAACTAAAAATAATGTACCTAGATTAAATATAAATAGTTATTTTCGCACTGTTCAAAGGATGCGTCTTCTGGTATATTTTGATTAGTACGTGTACATTTTGGGAGCTCCCCCTTAAAATACATTATTTTAATTTCAAATACATGAACATATGTACATGTATATGTGAAAATTTCATCGAAATCTTTGTAAAGGCTATAATTTGTCCCATATAAAATGACAGAAGGATTGACAAAGAGCAAATCTATTGTTTCTTAAAACTAAAAAAAAAAAAAACGGAACACACGGTGAAATAAAGATGTGATTTTTATTCTTTGTAGAAGTAAAATATTATAAAATGAATAATTTATTCTGATAAATAATATCATTATCTATTTATAGTGGTAATTTCGGTAATATTTCTGGTAATTTCGGCAATTTATATGCACTCGACTTTTCCCCTACATAAATTGTTACTTTTTTTTCTTGTGCCTCTTTTCCTATTACCAATGGCACACATTGTCAGTCAAGAAAAGACTACCCAATTGAACACAGATCTATTCTCATCAATTAATGCAAAAATAGTTTGCTCTAGTTTTATTTCCATACACCCGGGCAGTCCCCAAGTCGTTCCGTCCCAAAGTCGATCTGGCCCCAGTCAACCCGGCCCCGTATAATGCAACGTTATACTATAATATTATGTATCCGAATTAGTTTTCTCAATTTTCTCTCAACTGTCAAGGCATTAAATTGATAAAATGTTTTAGAGCAAAATTTCTATATTAGGTAGGGTCATACTACTGAAATACGCCTGCATCAAAATGTATAAGTCAACAAATATACATATATATATATATATATATTACAAATTACTTTGTAAACTACATTGTTGGATAGATCAATGTTATTAGAACAACAATATGTATTTTTTTTTTATTCTGATAATCCACAAAATAGGAGAGAAACGTAAAAAAAATGAAACACACCTGCAGGTATAATCTGAGTCTATTACTCTGAAAGTTACATGCTTGGATATATATATTGAAATTGTAATTTTATCCAGATATTCCCAAACAAAGGATTGATATGCAGAATAAACTACGCATGCATTAACCCGAAATTTTGCACCAATTTTAAAAATGAAAAGCAATATTTTTCGATATTTATTGAACTGATTTTTTTCGCTGTATACCGAATTTTCACCGGTGCATCTTACATAACCCTGTGTAAAAGAACAAGTAGGCTTATCGTGATACACAAATGTATATGGCCATCTTTTTAAAATATTGCAATATACCAGTATACTGGTACATTCACGGTATTAATATCGCATACCTATTACTACAATATTTATTCATACTCATTTGTACTTGCAATTGTCAATAAAGAATTTAAAATAAGAATCTAAAATTCTAAATCCTTATTCTTTTCTTACGAGTAGAAATATATCATTTACGAAAACAGCGATTATGTATATATATTCAACTAACGGTGGTCGGATCGACCACGGTGACTTGGAATTGTAACACAAAACTATTTAAAGCAGTTCACAAGTACATTGCTAATAGCAAACGTTTTGCTTAGAGTCTAGCCAACCCTCTTCTCTCTCTCTCATTAGCATTTATCACACATGCCATATGTCATCAAAAATGTATAAGGAAAAGTTTTTCATAAGTTTGTCATAACTTGTTACCACTCCATTGCATTTAATGGCAATAAATAAATTCTTTTTCATAAAAATGACAACTTTGTTTTTCCCTACATTAACTTTGAATTTCCACATTTCACAATATCTTTCAAAAATTCTAAGAGCATATTGCAGACCTTCTGGACTCTCTGTCAAAAGAACAGTATCGTCAGCATATAACAAGAATAATCTAATATATGAACCAATATTCTCTTGACAAAAGTTACTAAGTTTTTGTAATTCACTAACATTGTTTTCACAAAAAAATTCTTCAAGATCCTTTAGAAATATCGAAAATAAAAACGGCGAGAGATTTTCACCTTGTTTAACACCGATATTACAGGTAAAGTAATCAGATACATCATTTCTATTCTCAACACAAGACTTTGTTTTCAAGCACATATTATGTATTAATACTCTGAAAATATTTTCCTTTACATGATATTTTTGCAACTTCTGCCATAAACCCGCCCGCCAAACTGTGTCAAAAGCTTTTTATAAAATCAATAAATGTACAAAAAAGTTTTTTCCATTGGCAAAATATATTGATATCAAACTTTGTAAAATAAAGATATTATCAGTGGTTGAGTGGCCGTGTCTAAACCCTGCCCGAGCCATAGAAATAAGGTTAATTTCTTCTGATAGTTTATTTAAACGGCTATTCAGAATTGATGTAAAAACTTGACCTAGACATGATATTAGAATTACGGCCCTGTAATTGTTGGTGTTTCTAGGGTTGCCTTTATTTTTGAATATCGGTTTGATAATCCCTATGGTCCAAGAGTCTGGTATAATACCTGTTTGTACTATAATATTGAATAATTAAGTATAGATTGGCAAAAAGGAATTGAGTGTACATTTAATGTGTTCATTTAGTATTTTATCTTCACCGCATGCTTTATTGTTCAATAGTCTGATTACAGCTTCATGAATTTCTTCATTGCTAACGTTACCGTTTAATATATAATCATATTCAGAATAATCTAGGTCTGAGAATATTATTTCTTCTTGATCCTCATATGTATTTAGATTTTTGAAATATTCGTACAATTCATTTATTGGGATATCTGCTGATTTTTTCTTATCATTCCCTCCGACTTTATTCAATATTTTCCAGAATTTTACATGTGTTTCTCATCTCATTTTCCATTTTATACTCCTGATTTATATAACATTTTTTCACAGTTTTTCTATATATCTTACTTTCACTGCACAGTTCTATCTTAGTTTCATTATTCTTTAAAGTTGCATATTTAGCTTTTGCAGTATGAAATTCACTTCTTTTGTGTGCACAATCGTTAGTAAACCATTCCTTATGACATTCCTTGTCAGACCTTGAGAAACCATCTAAATTCTTCCGGGTACCAAAAACTTTTTTTGCGGATTCAGTAAATAGTTTTCCTATATCATTTACTATTTTTTTACACTAATATTACTAACTGTATTAAAATTCGATAAAAGCTCATGAATGTCATCGCTTATTGAAAGTTGCGAATCACTATTATTAGTAGGCCTATTAACTACAGATTCAACGAAACTTTGTTCACATTTAGATTTCCAACCCACAGTCATTTCTGTGCATTATTTATGCACGAGTGATTCTCTGTTCCGTGCATTCATATATATAAAGCGAATGCTAACAGACACTGAACATCAGAGATCAAAGTCTACTACATCGAATTCTGATAGATACAAGTTCGAACGCACTTGAAGATAACAATAAGTAGTCAATTACTGTAGAATCATTACAGGTATTTTCCCCATTTTTTTCGAGACCAGTTCTACCATTTGCTATATATGGGTTATTATTTCTACAGAATTCTAATAATTTAAAGCCAATACTATTGGGCTTGGATTTACATAGACTTACTCGCTTTTGGGGTATATTCAGTTGTAAAAGTTTTTCATGATCAAGAAAGTTGGAGGATAATTCGTCATCATCCATAATATTAAGGCCGTCAATAAGACCTTGATCTGGTTCAATATAATCTAACAGCTGACTTGTTTTAGCATTGAAATCGCCCACAATTGCGACCTGATCACCAGAGTTAATTATCTGTTCAAGTTCGAGCTCAATTTTATTAAAAGCTTCAGGAGAAGAGAACCTAGAAGTTCCGGGTGGAATATAGACACACCCTAATAAAAATACTCTTTGTATTTAGCAGATTGGCAGATAATGTTACCCACTCACAGTACATATTCTGACCTCTAACATGAAAATTCAGAAATTTTCTTATATATATCTTTGTACATATTAACTATACTACCAGATTCTCTTTTGCATTTAGATCTATGCTTGGCAAAATATGAATACCCAACTGGCAAGTTGGGGATGTCAAATTCGTCAGTTTTGCTTTCGACACACGCCAAGATATCTTGGGATACTATTAGGGATCTGAACTCTGGAATAAGTAATTTTGAAATTAAACCACATACATGTATATTTAAACATGATATATAAAGGAAGCTTCAGGCTGAATTTCTCTAGGATGACACACTGAGGCCGTTTATTAATTAACAATGAAATTTTTTTTTTCTCTATAACACAGGCCCTACTGATCTTATACGTCATCTTGTTGTCTCTGAACTTTATTTAAGATGTGTATTGTCAGCGATATATAAAGCTAATATTAGCTTTATATATCGCTGGTATTGTATATACAATGCACATATATGATATACCTATAGGCGTATGCTTTTGGCAAATAAACTAATTACCTAAAAATAAAGCCAATAGCTTTTTCAGGTATCTATATGAAATCTACTTTCTCAAAGTTTTGTTTCACTAGGGCCAGTGATTTTCCGCGATCGCGGAATCGCGGACAGAATCGCGGAATCGGCAATATGAAACGGAATTTGCGTTTTTGAAAAATCTTTAAAATTCCAACATGAGATAGAATTTATTTAATTGTGACCTAGTGTGCTATTTCCGTGTGTTATAAACTTCATATCTTTGTTTATTTAAAATAAATTTCATCACATAATTTTACATCAATTACTATTTTTATCCCTTAGATCTATAACCTTACATTTACACATCGAAAGATAATGGCAATCATTTCCATTGTCGTAATATCAGTACTGACTGACATCTGCTGATCTGGTGTTTTTTTCACATTTTCTGATCTGATCAGTATTTTATAGTAAAGGCAGACTTTTGACAATATTGGCAGACTTTCCCTATAATGGTCAAAATTGTTGATTGTTATTGCAGAGACACATTTTGTGCAAATTGTAAAAACATTAATGAATGTTTATACTACATGGTGTGTTCATGTATGTCCAAACTACAATGTACATGTATAGAGCATTGGCATCTGCCTACACTATATATACAGTGAACATTCTGGTATATGTGTAAAAAGTTTCACCTACATGTACCAAAAAGATATTCAGGTAATTAATTTATAGTGTGTGTTTGTATAAATGATTGAGGTGCTTTTGTATTTGGCACACAACATACAACATCCATCTGATCATTGGTGCGAGGGCATTACCTGTGAACTAGATTTAAGGTGACTCATTTGTCTCCATCTGGACACTTATTTAATTTCTTTCCAGATGTAACACCCTGCCGCATGACTATATGTCCCGAATAAAAATGTACAACTGACTTTCCCAACAAAAAAGATACTACAGTGGAACCTGTCCTGAGAGACCACCCAATCTGCCACTGAAATGTGGTCTCTCAAGACAGGTGATCTCTCAAAAGAGGTTTTATCTACAGTGAAACTTGTATATAAAGTCCCCCTTCAGGACACAACAAAACCAGTCTTTATAGGGAGGGTCTCTTTATATAGAGATTGATTTGTACAAAAATGGTACTATTGGGGACGGCAAAAAACGGTCTTTGTGACCAGGTGGTCTTTATACACAGGTGGTCGCTAAAGCAGGTCTTACTGTATAGTGATATTTAACTGAGTGGTTTTTAGAATGTGGTCTCTCAAGACAGGTGGTCTCTCATGACAACGGTCTCTCAAGATAGGTTCTACTGTATAGTATACTACAGTGGAACCTTGCTATTACGACAACCTAAGTGACTAATTCATGGTGGTCTGACTTGTGAGGTGGTATATTAAGTTAGTGTAATAGACTCATCTACAATACAATATTTGATTCAGATTTTTTTTTTCTATGCCAGACTGAATACTTATGGTCGTAATTGTGAGGTGGTATCTTGTTAGTGATGTGGTCTTAAGGAGACGCTCCACTCTGGCCTGGTGAGCTAAATACTGACAAATAAGGGTACCTAATTATGAATTCTGGGATTTGAATAATTTCGGTTCCTCGGAAGCAGGATGTTTCAGGACCTGATATACATGTCCAAAGTTTTCAGACCTGGTTTTAAATTTTGAGACATTTCAGAACTTAGACACAAGGAAGTTATTCAAATTTAGGTAAACGCATTTCAATGTAATACGTTTATGGAGATTGTGTCATCGTTTGAACCTGGGTTCCCTGGTTTACAAATTTAGCAATCCAGTTTACTAAGTGAAAACCAATTACAGCCACTAGCACCAGTTAATAGGAACATCATATCTTCTACATCCATACAAAGATATATTGTGATTTTATTTCTGATGATACAATATATTTATATGAAAACAAGAGGCTCTGATGCCCAAATGGGCCTATACCATTCACCTGGGCACCATCAACAAATGTGAAAAGAAGAATAATACATGTACAGAGGCTAAATTTAACACACAAAAAATTTGAAAATCTACATGTAACATATTTGGTTTGTTGCTGGAATTGGGTCAAAAGAATGGGTAATGTGGTGGAAGAAGTTCCTCAGTGACCTATTTTTATAGACCCTGGATCAGCCCCTGGGCATGATTGATTGAACCCCCCCCCAGCAAAACATGTCAGAAACCACGACTTTATTATCCCTGTCAAGTTTTGTCAAAATCTATCAACTGTTTCTGGAGAAAAAGTTGAATGAAACAACAACACTACATAACAAATCCCTCTAGATAATTGATGCATTGGGTTTGTACACGATGCAGTTAGTCTGAAGACAAAGTTTCTCACAGGGATAACTCCAATGCCTATTTTGCCCCATCCTGGATCTACTCAGTCCCTGAAAAAATCTGACCAAAAACAAAACCACCTGAAGGGAACCAAAAGTGTCCAAAATTAATTATTCAATTTCAATAAAAATGCAAATTTTACAGCTACAAACTGTTTTATAATACATACAGTGGTTTCGGAGAAGATTTTCAAAGAGGGATACCCTTTTTTACCTACATGTATATTGCCCAACCCTGGTTCCATCCTTTAGCCCATCTGACCTATACACAAAACTAAAATGTTTGCTTTGTCATATTTTGTTGGTTGACATGTTTTTCCAAGTGTGGTATTTGTGGTTTGTCCAAGTACTAGTGTGGTCATTGTGTTTTGTCCAAGTGTCAGCCATGTTCCCACTGATTTTTCAGAATAGGGGTTTTTGTACCCCATAGGTTGCAAAAATAGGGGTACAAGGATACAAATCAGGGATACACATACATACATGTAAAATTAAATCAAAAGCAAAAAACAAAGTTTTATTTTACTCATTTCGAACCCCCCCCCCATTAAATAATAGACACAAGTGCCTGTGGACCTGATGTACAATGTAGATATATACCTGTAAATTGTGACATCATGTGATGATAATACACCAAGTTCAACATCTATTGACAACTAATGCACTTTCATGTTATGATAGCATCGGGATTCAAAAGTATTTAGATACAGGGTCAGAAAATGCATAACCAAAATATGTAAAGATTTCAATTTCATTCCTTTATCTTGGCACCCCACTGTGAAGTTGAAGTCTTAAGTCAGGCCACTTCAAGCTGTGTTCATTGGAAAGTGACCTCCAATTGATAAGAAACATGTGGCTGTCTTTGAAGTTGGAAAAGTCTTGGAAAAAGGGCCATCCTTAAAATTTGTTGGTTTGCTGTAATATGACTCAGATTTTTTAATGAGTAGGTAGGTAGGATTTTTTTTTTTGGGGGGGGGGTATAATCCATATAGGCATGTACAATATAAGCAATGGGAAAATATTGGAAGACTGATGAAATAATAAACAATTCCCGGAATGGCAATAAAATATTTGAGTCGCAGGGTTTTGAGTGAGTAGGTCGTGTTACAGCTAATCAACAATATTTTATGGATGGCCAAGTGTAACATACATTTGTGCACAAACACACTCAATTCCGAGGATAAATGACGCTGTTTACAAATTAAGGATAGGACACAGGAAACTGACATCGCTGTATTATTACCATCATAATGACAATATAAATGATAATGTGATGGGTATCCTCTACACGTGAATGCACATGGTGTGTGTTGTTTTTGTGTTTGTAATGAAACTGTGTAATTCACACAGGTTTTTGCATGTCTGGGAACACTGAGTATGGTTATTGTGTTTTGACCAAGTGTGGTCATTGTGTTTTGGCCAAGTGTAGTTATTGATTTTTGGCCAAG
This sequence comes from Atrina japonica, assembly GCA_030159075.1. Lineage (NCBI taxonomy): Eukaryota > Metazoa > Mollusca > Bivalvia > Pterioida > Pinnidae > Atrina > Atrina japonica. The sequence continues at coordinate 106,970 of BROG01000035.1, forward strand.
TGTGGTCATTGTGTTTTGGCCAAGTGTGGTTATTGTGTCTTGGTCAAGTGTGGTCACTTTGTTTTGGCCAAGTGTGGTTATTGTGTTTTTTCCAAATGTGGTTACTGTGTTTTGTCCAAATGTGGTTATTGTGTTTTGTCTGAGTGTGATTATTGTGTTTTGTCCGAGTGTGGTTATTGTGTTTTGTCCGAGTGTGGTTATTGTGTTTTGACCGAGTGTGGTTATTGTGTTTTGTCCAAATGTGGTTATTGTGTTTTGTCCGAGTGTGGTTATTGTGTTTTGTCCAAGTGTGGTTATTGTGTTTTGTCCGAGTGTGGTTATTGTGTTTTGTCCAAATATGGTTATTGTGTTTTGTCCAAATGTGGTTATTGTGTTTTGTCCAAGTGTGGTTACTGTGTTGAGTGTGGAGATTTGAATAGGGAACTTTCAAACTAGCCCGGATTGCCATTATGATTCTGCATTTATCCGCGCCTTCTCAATTTTGTTCCTCATATGTTCTTCCGGTTTTCATATTTACCTTCGCAACATATGTAAAGTAAATGGAAATATTTTTACGTTTTAGTGCATTAGATTTATTTTGTATAAAGAAACCCAAGAGACTCTTAAAACATACCGCAGTGGGTTATTTAACTGAATGTGAAATTACTGAAATGTATCAGTCAGAGAAAAATGTGTGGACAGACCGGGAATCGAACACAGGACCTTCCAAACAGTTGCAGGGCACTTTTACCAATTGTGCTATCTATATATTATTGAAACTGGAAATAACATTGAGGAAAATTTTTCTAGAATCATGCAACTGGCGATAATAAAAGCAGGATTATTACGGTAATCCGGGATAACTCGAAAGTTCCCTATTGAAACCTCATTGTAGATGAGCTACTGATTAATTGCCACCCAGGTATTTATTATTTTGAGCCATCTTGAAGTGAGTCAAGATAAGCGAGCTTTTTATGGTAAGGAGCTGTTAATACATACGAAAAATTAAATTAAATTAAATCATCACCCTGACACTTCACTAGTCACTCTTCACAAAAGCGTATTCAAATCAAATATATAGAAGACTTTTTCTGGTCAAATTTTGCTGGATATCCCAATGTTTTAAATATTTGATTGTTTGTTTGTTTGTTTATTGTTGTTTAACGTCCCACTCAAGAATATTTCACTCATATGGAGACGTCGCCAAATGCCGGTGAAGGGCTTCAAATTTTGGCCTGTGCTCGGCACTTACGGCCATTGAGCAGTGAGGGTTCTTTAACGTGCCGACACCTACTATGACACAGGACCTTCACTGTCTCATTCGAAGGACAGGAAACCAACCTGCCGCCGGCTGGACTCGAACTCATTATCAAGAGTTGCGCGCGCTACCGACTGAGCCAGGCCGGCTTTTAAATATTTGATGTCACAACTAAACTGTGATGTCATTTTGTGGGACAGGTGTTGCTCTTGTGAGACCGGATAGACTCCTGATGGATGCTATTTCCTGCATTAATAAAACAAGAAGCTGCGATCAGTTTGAAGGTATTGTCTTAATTCATATTAGAGGGTGAAGCCCTCATATATGTAGAGAAGCTCACATTTTTTATTCCTACTACATCGGGGGACCCGTACTACTAATGGTAAAAAGTTTGCTCACATCGGGAATTTGCGTGTGACATAAACAAAATGTCGGAAATGCAAAGTCATTACTTAAAAGCGCATTGCAAACGAAGTAATAAACTACCACACTAAGAAACGTTTTGTAGATTGAGACTAGGCCATAACAACTAAGGTTGTACATTGAACCCGATCACGAAGCGCATCCATTATTCTGGTAATGTGAACTACACGAAATGATGGATACGCTGGGATAGAGAAAAATATATAGCATAAAAACATGTTTGTGCATTTAATTCATGACTAATAAATACCACATAGATTCTATTTAAGTTTTAACACCAAGGAAACAGTCAGCCACTCAATATTTTATTTAAAACAATGAGTGAATGACCGGGACATTTACGTGATAAAAACACTGAATATTAATCCTTTTTGTGATTCTGTCGTGTTGCCCCCGGGGGCAACACGACGGAATCCCCAAAGGGATTAACTGAACATGTAATACTGTTGATGAATGCCTTCGCCCTCTCAATAGGTTTACCTATGTATTATTTATAAGGAATTCTGTAGTGGGGGTCAACAGCAAAACGCAGCATAAGAAAACGGCCCATGACAGAATTCCCAAAGGGATTACTCTTTTGAAAAAAATCCATCAAATCACCCTAAATAAATAATCACTATTTTCAATAAATCCGACAGTACGTGTGTTACGACTAATGGGTAATGTCACATCATGACACATACCTGCCTGACACTTAATAACAGGTTAACACCCATCTGCTGATGTTACTGTTGTCGATGTAAGGCTATATATTTGACCTACGTGAAAGATGTGCAAAGTTGATTTTGTCTATCTCACCTGAAATAGTATTTGGGTCTTTGGATCTTCGCCTCTGGCTATTGAACAGAATATACAGTTCTCGTGTTGGTCACCCATATCTCTTGTTTCGTTTTAACAGGAAGTAGGTCATATGATAGACTGGTAATTGGAAACCACACTATTTATTGGAACAGCTTTTCGTTTATATTAATTCTGAAGGCATCCCGAAAACACTCAGACTCGAATCGAGATGGCGAGTGTCAACAAAACCGTCTGTCGAGTTGTCATCGATATAATATCTTTATCGATAGGTAAGTTTTAAATCACTAGATTGATACTAATTCATTCCTTCAAATTTCGTTTAATTTATGTTACTTGTTACAAATGTTTTCTAAACAGAAAGAAATACTCGGTGTCGATAGTTCAAAACAGTCCACTGGCACTGGGTGATTTGACACAGTTGTCAGTTAATGTAATTTTTGGTAATGAAGAAATACTAGGAAGTATAATAGCCGTAGGCAAGCATGGTACTCTATCTATCATTTAATGATTACTGTCGTGGTACTCATTCATGCCGAATCATGGTTGTTACAGCAAACAGTCCACGAGAAAATAGTTACTATTCCATAATATTGAATTTAAGTTTACTTTCAACGGCATTTGGTGATGTCTCCGTATGACTATTATGAGTGAAAGATTCTTGAGTGGGACGTTAAACAAGAACAAACAAACTGCTTAAATCCACTTGATTTTCAGTTTCAGTTAAAATTCGTCTCTGACTCTGGACATTTCTTCCCACTCGATCTGCCTGTTAATTTTTTTTATTTATGACGAATTTCAAAAGCAAAGAGTCCTATGACGAAGTTAACACTATTATTTCTAACAGATTCTGCTTTACAACTTATTATACATTTAATCATATACATGTAATGGTCAGCGTCTAATTCTTGCAAAGCACCTGTCATCTATATTCACTTTTTCATTGTTTTGAGATTCTTATTTCTATACTGAAAACTATTAAATGTACATTTTTATTATTTATGTAATTACCAAAACCACAATCTTTGAAAACATGAATATTTTAGAGTCATATCATGTGTATGTTTTGGGTCAAAGTTTATTTAGGTCGAAAACAAGTCCCACCATTTTGATGACAAGAGAAAATTGCAAATTTTTCGGAAACTAAAAAAAACATAAGAAACTTGTAACAAATAAATATAGAAACATAAAATCACTGGAAAGGACATTCATTTTAAATTCCAGTGGCAGTACTTAAATGACAAAAAAACAAAATGGCAGTGGATACCGTAAGCAGTGAAAAGTGCTATTAGGTCGAAAACCGGTAACACAAGGATATAAACAGGCCTAGTTCTTACCAACTAATTGCGCTGTTTTACCTGATATTTTTTGTTTTGCCGGAGAAATTATTTTTTCTTTTGTTCGACAAACAGAAGAGTGTTTTGTCTTGGAAAAAACCCAAAACTCTGCGAAAGAGTGTGTGTTTGCACACCTGACTCTCCACACTACATATAGTTGACAAGAATTGGTACATGTACTTGGTGAGAATTGCTCACTGACCAGTAGTACATGTACATGTAGGCCTTATGTATAATTAATTTCTTAGATTCTTAGTAGGGTTGTCTGCTGCTTCTTGGAAGTAAATTTGCAGGTTGGAGAAATCAAGAAATCATATTTCAAACACATTAATGTGAGATTTGAACCCATGGCCCTCCAAGTTGCTCTACCATATATTCCACCTTGGATGACATGCCCAATCAATGTTTCTCTAAAATTACAATTATAATTGTGAGATAAAGTCCAATGTAAATTTTGTGATAACATTATGATATTATAAAAAATATGCAATATGCTTATTAGACTATTGAAATGGAAAAGAAATATGTTTTATACATGTTTTTCCACCTCATTATGTAATTTGGACTGATATATGGCCTATTGTTAATGCAAAATTGAATCTTAACTCCTCAGAAAAATATTTTAAACTTCCTCCAAAATTTGCAACTGATTATTGTGCCAAAAAAAAAAAAAAAAATAAATAAAACTCAATTTTTGTACCTGAAAATATAATCAGGGTATTCTCTAGAAATTTTCATTAAGCCTAATGCCAGTAATGGGTCCAACAGATCCCCCTTTTGATGAAATTTGTGTGTGTCAGGGAAATTCCTGATTAGTGATAATGTACATTGAATATTGGAGCATTCACATATGATACACTGATGTAAAATTATCAAGCTACAATTTAGTGATATCAGTATACATGTATATTTAAATTGGAATATGGAAGACTAGTTTGAATTTGTTTTACACTGTACATGTACTTGAGATAAGTACAATTTTCTGATCTTATTTTATAAACATGTACATGTATACATGTACAATGTATATAGTCACATGTGATGAAAAATGAAGGATTCAAATTGAATTCAAGTAGGATATTAGGTGTATTAAAAACTGTATGTTTGATGTGGTCCAACCAGTAGTTATAGAAATAAGTGAGTTGATAGGCAATTTTTATTAATACATCTTTTAATGTTGATACATGTATCTCGGATTTTTGACAAGAAAAAAAATGCTGTTAAGTGGGCAAAATTGCCTAACAAAAATTTTGGATCTGGGCTTTTTACATGTAGATGTACATGTATGTACATTATATATATAGTGTTGAATCTAGAGCAACATAGCATGGCGCAGGCCATGCCTTTTTTTTTTTAAAGCTCCATGCCCTTTTTTAAAGTGCCATGCCCTTTTCTGCAACTAAAATGTGCCCTTTTGATTAGCATTTCTGTTTCGTAAAGTACCCCTCCAAGCATATCCGTTTCATATATTATCATCGTTTTAAGCAATCAAATACATATGGGCATCCCATTTAAATACGGGAACTCAACATACTCGGCACTTTTTGCACACGACCCCAATCAGAGGACGCCATGTTGATCTAAATTTCAAAGTTTAAAACCAACAAGAAAAATGCTGACTGCAGACAAATTGAAGCATAAACGAAAAACAGAAAATGAACTAAAAGCACAACAATGCAAGAAACTATTCAAGTTCTTCAGCAGGTATTACAAATTAAACATCTCAAGCTTCTTACATGTATATGATTTTAAACCTAACATAGGTCATCAGTAAGCTTACTGAGGTCATGTTGTGAACCACTCATACATGTACTTTAATTCCCATGACCTATTACAAAATATTTTGCATCTGTTTAATTGATATGTATTGAAGTAAAATTTATTTTAGTAATGACATTGAGGGTGGTGTTCAGAAATTTGAGGCCCTGAAGGATGCACAGAAAATACTGTACTTCCTGATCAAGCACCACCTGCCATACAAAACCCTGTATGAACCTTGTATACAGTTAGCTGCTACTAATCTCCAATACCTTCCCAAAGCAAAAATGCCTCTTTATAAAAGAAAAGCCACTGCTAATGAATTCTTAGACTGCCAGGCAGAAGTAGTAGAAATAGCCATCTGTAATGCTTTGATACAGAGCCAGTCTTAAGGAGTAATGATTGATGAATATACACATACAAATCTGGCAAAAATGGACAAACACGGACCTCTGGAAACCAAGAGGTGGGATCAGGTGCCATGGAGGAGTAAGCATCCCCTGTCGACCGGTCACACCCGCCGTGAGTCCACAGTCAAGTCCAAATGAAATACGTGAGGAACGAATCCTTGTCACAATTGGTACAGATGTCTAGACAACTGCCAATGAAAAGGCAACTCAACATTTCACCCAGTGAAACAGAGTAATCGCAAACAAGACTATTATACCGACCGTAAAATTTGCAGAACGTTGACATCAAACACGATTTTTGATATCCCTGTGTCAATAATTTGTCAGTGAGTAGTTTACATCTGTATATGAAATGTTCATAGGTTGAACACGCCCTGGCATATTGGATCATTTGTGAAATATAAACTCCATATGCGGGGATATTACTACTTAAATGTGGAAAATTTACGATGGGAAAGCCGAAATCATCACGTTTGTCATTTAGCTTAGTTGCCAATTTCCCGTCTGTGTCTATAGTAAGTAAAATGTCTAAGTATGAAGCGTGTGTGCTTGATTCTGTTGTATCTTTAATTTCTAGTTTGCTGGGATATATCGCATTGACATATGTACGAAAATTGTCATTATTAATTGACAAAACATCATTGATATATCTAAATGTGAAATTAAAGGACACCGCTAGATTTTTTTTCTTTTGATTCAGCAGTTTCTGAATGAAGTCTGCTTCGTATGAATAAAGGAACAGGTCTGCCAATAATGGGGCACAATTGGTTCCCATAGGAACTCATAGTCCATCAGAAAACTATTCATCAATTGACCTATCGCCAAATGCCTGACATGGTACCTTTTGGCAAACTTTTCCATTATGACGTCACAATTAAATGGCCCGTCAAACACTTGTGTGATTATGACATCACAATCGAATGACGTAAAAAAAGCACATGGACAGCCATGTGTCAGACACTTGGCGATTGGTCAATTATTTCAGACTTGCATTGGAGAATGCTGTAGCAAGTGGAAGAGACAAACAAGGGCATCCAAGCAGGTATATAGTCTCCTAAAAATGATGAAAACCTACCAGAAGCTATACTTCATTCATCTTCTTTGTGATGTGTGCACAGGCTTGGCAACATTGACAAAGACATTTGAGAAGGAAGATGTTGACCTCTTATGCAGTCATCAAGCCAAGAGTAATGACCACACTTGCAATGCTTGGAAGAATGAAGGAATTGGATGCAGCCTATACAAGTCGAGTTGTCAATGTTGCACAATCTCTAAACATAGAGGCAACAGGCTGATGATAACACTCTCCAGTCCATTTATAATGCAAGGGATACATTTATTGACAACTTCACCATAAACATGGAAGATAGACAACTTTGCAAATACAGAGGTAATCAACCACCTGTCTATGCTAGACCTCAGCCAGGTCAATCCTTACATGACAGCCTTCCATGGTGATGCAACCATTTCATTCCTGGCAGAACATTTCAATCCGGATGAGGACGAGACCCTCCATGAATGGAATGAGATTTACAAAGGTGTTTTTTAAAGACGAACTCACTGCATGCACCCAAAAGTACCTCCTGGAGATCCTGACTAAATCCAAGCCAGTTGTTGGTGAAATGTTCCCAAACATTGTTAAATTAATGTCAGTTCATGAATCCCTTATAATATTTACATTGGCTGTCGAGAGAGAGTTTTCTCACAGGTAAAACTGACTGTAACCATTCACAGGAACAGATAATTATCAGTTATCTGTTATGGTATTTAATTTACATATACAATGTATATATGAACAAAATTTAACATTGTTCCAAATGTCTCTAGAGGTGTGTTAATTACAAAATTAAGGTACATATTATGGCATACATACATTTCAAAATATCGTCCGGTACCTGAAATTGTGCTCAAGGGCAACGATTATAAAAAATTATCTCAATGTTGTGTTCATTTACCATACATACAGGCTACTACATGTACATGTACATGTAGAAATATCTTTCTTTTAACACTTACAGGTCTATACATGTACATACACTGAAATGCATGTAATTATATTTGTACTACATTAACATTTACAGTGTTTTTACATGTTCTTGTAAAGTTGTATGTTTATATCATAATACAATTACATCATAATGTGATTTACAATGTATACTAGTAGTTAGTACATTTTCTCTCGGGAATTTTCCTAGGCCATAATTGACTTTGAGTCCGGTTACAGGACCCATCCCAATGCAAAATTAGCTTGTATTTTCCCCAAGATACAAAATTTGGAATTTCAAAATAAGGAATACAGTATTTTCAAACAAATGTGTCAAATTAAGCTTTTCTATTTATGTTAAAATATTTTATGTATATTTTCCTAATTCTTTGGACCCCGAACGCAAAATTTACGAGGCACATTTTAGGAAAATCCCTGGCTGTTATCACTACTCTATATACATTTACATGTTCATGTGAAAGAAATATACCTGTAAATGATTTACCCTTTTCTGGTTTGATAAAAACAGTCATGTACATGTGTATAACAGGACTCAGTTTTGACTCAGAAAAATGTGAGTCAAAAAATTAACGAACCAAGATTTTTTAGTCAATTTAAATTTTGATTACATATATATGTATATAGCAAATTTAATTAGAAAAGAGAGAAAAGCTTAAATCCAAATGGTAATTACACAAACACAAACATTACAAATTATCTCTGAAGAAAATATTAGAGTATAGCTCAACCAAGGTATGTTGGAAAGTGGCACATCCGGATCCAGGCTCTGTCAAAAACCCTAAACAGTATGGTTTATTTTCCAAAAATAGGAATGCATGGGACTTCATGTACATTTGTATTACATATGTACATGTGGATCTAATATTTTAGTTGGTGAAACAAGACTGTCACCCCTGTTATGATGAAATTAAAACTGGTTGTGTTTGTAAAAATGTACCAATTTTAATATTTCCTTGGCAGACCTACGTGTATAGAATGTAAACGGTACATTATAATTTATATTTTATGCAATAAATCTTTCACACAGAATTTTAACCAAATCTGAAGTAAAACTTTTATCAAAAGAACTAAAATTTACACCTACATGTACATTGAAATCAGACACCCAGGAATTATGAGTAGATATTATGATACAAATGCCAATAATACATATAGATGATTAGCGTTAACAGAGTTCTTTTACATGGAAAACAAAAATAGTTATTCAGATAAGATATCTAAAGATTTAGAATGGAATAACTCCTCATTTAACCCATCAAAAGGAAAAAACAATGTTCTGGATTCTGTTTGTGATACGCTCGAGAACGTATAATTAAAGGTTGATCCCAGCATTAAACGAAACATATTGAAAGAAGAGGAAATGCTTTAAATTTCTTATCAAAAGACAACGCAATCATCATCAAAGACGCAGACAAAGGAGGCGTGGTAGTCATTATGAAATTGAATGCAGATTATTACCTAGTGAAAAAGAAAAACTATAAATAACTAGACATGTGCTTCATTAAAAATAACTGAAGATAAAAAAGTAATACAGAAAATGAAGACAATGTTCTTTGACCTTTGCTGTATTCATCTCATGTGAGCATGGGTACAATACAAATGAGGTAGATTGTATACGTACATGTACCTGTATATGTATACACCAAAAATAATAATAGAAATATTAGCCAGAAAATTAGCCTGAAATTAGCCAAAAGAAATATTAGCCAGAACATTAGCTGGAAATTAGCCAAAAGAAATATTAGCCAGAACATTAGCCTGAAATTAGCCAATTACAAAACAATTTTTTTCATCCAATTTTGAAAATAAGATAGTCAGTGGTTAAATTGGCTTATGGCAAGGTGACCCCTAGGCTTGGTGCAGGTACATATATGTACATGTACTGTGTGCAGTGGAACTTGCCTTGAGAGACCACCCTTTCTGCCACTGGATTGTGGTCTCTCTAGACAGGTGGTCTCTCTAGACAGGTGGTCTCTCAAAAGAGGTTTTTTTTTTCTACAGAGATACAAAATATATCTAATTGAATGGTTTTCAAATTACAGTGAAACCTGTATATAGGGGCCACCCAAGGGACCAGGAAATATTGACCTTTATGTGCAGGTGACCCTTATACACAGGTTCAATTTAGTTGAAGTATGCAGTAAAGGGACTTTTCAAAACTGGCCTTTATAGACAGGTGATCCTTATATAGAGGTGGCCACTATAGCAGGTTTTACTGTATATACATGTATGGTCTCAAAAGATCATGACAGTGGTCTCTCAAGACAAATGTAAATGTAATCTTGTTTGTTCTAAAATGTAGCAACTGAATAGCTATTGTTCTGTTTTAATTATTCTGTACATACAATGCACATGTATGTACATTGGAGATCCTTTGTTTGTAAATATGTTTAAAAGTCATCTTAGTACATGTTCTTTGAGTACTGTAAGTACTTAAGAAATTTTTTGTGGTTTCTAATTAATACATGTAATTACCACAGCAGCTGTATTGGATTTTCTTGACATCACTTTTAATAAGAGCCCTCATAGTTCAAACTATATAAATTGTATATACATGTATATAAAAATATATTGTCTGCATTATTAACCAGAGATGTCCGGCGGATGAACATTGTACCAGGCAGTTCATGATTACTGACAGAAGTTTGGAAACAGATGGTACATAATCTACCATACATGTACATGTATGTAAATAATTATGCGATTGAGTGACATAACCGTCACATTGCAGAAAAGTACAGGTGCATGAAATGAGCTTTCTGAATAATGTTTATTTAATGTAAATAATTAGTATACACGTATAGGTAAAGTAGAACCTCACCATTAAGACCACCCTATACTGACTGATTCAAAGTGGTCTGATTAGTAAGGTGGTCTCTTAATTGAGGGTCTGGACTAACTGAAATTATTTATCAAGAAACGTTTATGGTCTGAAATGCGAGGGGGTCTCCTAAATGAGGTGGTCTTTAGGCTAGGTTCCAATGTATATGTGACTCTTTATACATGTTTGTGTATTTTCAAATGTATCGAAGTACATGTAATACCAGTGTTGTAAAACCACGGTCGGGAATTGCTATGGTCTTTCCTACCCGTGGTCCCATGCGACCGAAATCTCTCGTAGCTCATGAATATTATTCATAAGGCATCAGCCAATGCGAGTAAATGATGCTCGCATTGGTCCACCAATCAAATACATATTGTTCTATTGAGGTCGTCATTACTGTTCTAATACAATGCAGAAGTTGTTTAAAAGCCTCCATCTGATTGGTGGACCAATGCGAGCACCATTTACTCGCATTGGCTGATTTTTTTTGCTGCCCCCAATAGTGCCATTTGTGTGCAAATCAACCTCTATATAAAGACCACCTCTCTATAAAGACTGATTTTGTTGTGTCCCTAAGGGGGTCTTTATATACTGATACAAGTTTCAATGTATCGTAATTTGTATACATGTACCTGAACAGTGTGCACTGCTTATAAACATGTAAGTCGCAGCAAAATTTTTAACGAGCATTTTAGTTGAAAGTTTGACTTATACATGGGTACATATACATGTAAATATTGTATAGTAAAATCCATATAACCTGGCTGGGTGGAGTCTTGTGAACCCTTTCTTGACCTTGGGGAGTTTAAATTTTAGGTAATAAAGCATAACATTAAAATGACAATGACTAGAGAAATTGTTCCTATCCTTGTCGCAATATATGTACATTGTACATAAGAGTTTATCCAGTGATTTTCTCGTGCAGCTTGTTATACCAGTAACCAAAAAGTGAGTAGAATTATCCGTATGATAATCAAAAGGTTACTCCGCCCTGCCTTCTAATGTGAATCGGACAATATCTACATATACACATTAAATTGTAGTTGAAGTTCAATATAAACGATATTGTGCGTCTTTATATCTTTTCGCAACGCCTGTAATGTTTCAAAAGAAAAACTATCATCTGGGTTTTTTTTTTTTGTCATTTAAAGAAATGTATTGTTATAATGGAGGTTAAAAAGTGCCCTTTTCGCACTTTGAAATTGTGTGCCCTTTTCAGATCATAGATTCAACAATTAGCGTGGGTGTATCTTTCTCCTTGGTCTTGTCATTCAAATTTACGTTACAAATGTAATGTATCTACGTACCAGAATAATTCAATCCTAACATGATTGATTGTTTGTATTACTAAAGGTGTATCTAATTATGTACAAGCACATAAGCCAGTATTTTGTTATATCATGTCATAAATAAACAATCACAAGATCGTATTACCATTATTTCTAGAATCAATTTAGATATCTTAATCGTGAAAATAGAAATAAAAAAATTGTTCATTCTGACATTTGACATTAAATTATTTACACTTTAATTTGATTAATAATTATTTTTTGTTCTGTTGACAGCAACATTTGGCCTGAAAGTTATTTTTAATCAATTTCATGAATTCTTTAAATACATAATATGTACATGTACTTACGTAAATGATTTTGTTTGCTACCTTTAGTCCGAAAATGGTTGTGGCTTTCGTTAACTTATATTTCAGTGAACTCAAGGTCAAAAATATTCTAATTGAATTCAATTTACATATGTGAAAAATAGACATATGATACGTGTTACTGTCGAGCCAAATATAAACATTCGTAAATTCTGTTTAAGTGTCATTTAAGACAGGACAAAAAGTATTTTCGTTGGGATCCCTTTTAAGTTTTCTTTATCTGTATGCATCATCTTATTTTTGAATGTTTATAAGCCAAAGTATCTTATGTACAAAGAACCTAAGGACAGATTGTTTTTGGACATTCCATATTCTGTATGCACGTACTGATCAAGGTGCAAATTGGTAAAAGGCAATCCCAGTTTTGACGGTTTTGAAATTGATTATAATACATGTACCACAGTGATCATAACATATATTTCTAAATAAACATATACACAGGGAGGAACCGAGTCCTGTCTGCATGTAAGATTAGCAACTTGTTTGTCTTCCTTGGTTTTAATGATTAGAAAGTGACATCTCCGTTACTTTTTACAGATCTGTCAACATTACATAATAATCAGTTGCACTACATGTAGGTGGGGGATGGACATAAACTTGTGGCGTTAGTTTTGTTCTAAACTAGAAATAGAAAATGGAGTAGGCATTCCATCATATGCATGTACATTGCATTACCATTCAATTGACCCTTTATTTACAATTTGTAATACTTAAAGGATTGGTTCAATTTCAGTTCATTTGCATTACACTTCCTTTGACTGGATTATAATTTATACATAGACCCATTTACAATATCGAGACAAACTCATCAATTTCCTTGATTGTATCTTATTCTGCTTGAAGCATTACCAATCCCTAGAGTGCATATTATTTGTGCAAAGGCCATTCCAAGTTTTTTCTATGTTAAGCGTCCACCCTAAATATAAAGATTTAAAACCTAACGACCTATTTAAAAAAAAATATACACACACACAACCTGAAAAGCAACACAAAATTCTTAAATTATAATTGTGATCATTTAATATACCCTTTCAGGATAACTGCGGTCCTGTAACTTTGAGATGCAAAATGATACAGATTTCTGGAAAACGACATCACGAAACAATCAGTTACTATATCGACGTATATGTTTTTGCGGGTATCTATCATTTTGCCACTCAAAAGTCACAGGACCACAGTTAATGTAAAAGGGTCTATAGAAATGAATGGCATCGGAATATTGAATTAAGTTGAGTAAATGGGTTCTACTATAATCAGAGTACATGTATGTTACAATACCCTGAGTGCCCTACAGTAGGCCAACTTAAAATGTTTGATGATCTGAACACTACCTGAAAAATGTATGTCTGCACCAACCAAATGCAAAAACAAAACACTTTCACTCCATGTGCTGTGTGAAAGGAACATTCCTTCCCGGATTACCGATTGTGTGTGTTTTTATTTTAAATACATGTACATGTCCTAAACCAAGGCGCATGCGGGCACTCAACATAGAAAACATTTTGGGATGGTGCCTGAAATTTGATTGCCCTTTTCCTTATAAAGAGAGAGGGGCCTCTGTGGCCTATTGGTTAGAGCATCGCACTTTGAATCATGAAGTCTTCTGGTCAGGACAGGTTCCAGCCCCGCTGGAACCTAAGCTGATTTCTGTGAGAAAGTTTGCAAGTTTACATGTACTGTTGGAAGGTTGGTGGTCTCTTATACATATACATGTATCTAAGGATTATTGTGAAAAAGTTCATGGTCATGGTGTCAAGGGTCAAGGTCTTTGTTTTGTCGTATTGTTGTTTTACACCCCGCCAAGAATTTTCTCATTCTAGATGTCACAAGCTGAAGATAATGTGCCACACATTTTGACCTTTGCTATAGACTGATGCCAGTGCAGTGATGATTATCTTATGTTCCAGAAATGCTGTGACATGGAACCTCAACTCCCATTAGAAAGACCTGTGACTCTTAAATCTTTTAATCTGGCTTATTCCTAACCTGATTAACATGTATAGTCAAACTTGCATTAAAGGCCACTTCTGTATAAGGGGCACCTGCCTATAAAGGTCATTCAGACACAACCTTTGTTAACTTTTTTATAATGAATAAACCTCTTTATAAAGGCCACCTGTCTATAATGGCAGCATGTACTTTTGCCTATTTCCTTGAGTGGCCTTTATAGACAAGTTTCACTATACATACAAATGTCTATGTACATTTACATGCAACTTGTGTACATTTCAAATGTATAGTAAATCAGTTTTAATCACAAGAATTTTATTTATGCGTAATTTCATGAGAGCTCTCAATTGAAAAAATAAAATTATTATGTAATGAAATATGATAATAGTATGACGAATTGGGCATTCTAAATTGCAAAAATACCATCTAACTAATAAATCTAGAACTTGTGTATCTGGAAAATAAAGTCCCGTGAAAATTTCCGGATTTATAATATATAGTAGTAAAACATCAGGTCACTTGCATGTACATCTGTGTTTCCCCTTGTTCATTTACATTTTAACTATACACTTTGTGGAAAATGGCTGCTACAAATGTACATAGTACATGTACATATACAATGTAGCATACACTGTACATTACATGTATACCGGTATATACATGTACATACAGGGATGGATATTAACTGTTTTTGTCACAGGCTAATTTTAGCTTCTGCATTTAAAATCCTGTGGCTAAAATGAAAATCCACAAATTAAATTAAATATTTGATAACATTTTTATGCAACGTTTTTATTCCATGTACATGTATTAATTTTGTTATTTTGTTAGAAAAAAATGTTAACAATATACATTGTACAACCAGGATGTATGAAATTATAAACAATCAGAAAATAAAATTGACAGGATAAGACATAGTTTGTAAACCCATTGGCTAAATATCTTCATCAAAGCCTGCACATTAATCCTCTTTTATCTGATGAAAAATTACTTTCTGAGAGTGAGAGAGAGAGAGGTGACTTTCTAAATTGAATGAGACACATCTTTTACCCTGAGCCAAATTACAGGAAGACATGGCCATGGAAGATTTAACCTCTCAATGTGATGTGACCCGATATAAGTACTTATTTACCTACATTGTGAACAAAACAAGTTTACAGGAAACCAGTTACAACAAAATCTGACAATCTTGTCTTTCCTTAATTTACAGATAAGTGGAAAATGTTTAGTTGAGGGATCACTTTTAATGTCAATAATTTTTTTTTTCACAATGATCTTTTAATACATTGTAATTACACATGTAAACATGAACATGGAGATTTGACTTGTTGTACACTTTGCTGGGTGGATAGTAGCTGGGTAGCAGACCCATCAGAAGCAAGAGAGGTGGGGTGGATGTAGGGGAGCCCCCCTTTCTACCCCCATTAATTTGATAATTCAAACTGTATTGTTACTACACACAAATAGTTTCTTGTTGTCTGTAATAAGTTGATATTGTACAAGTACTGTCCTTTTCTTTAGCCCCCCGCCAATATGAATTTCATTCAAACAGGTCTAGGTAGTGAATTTATACAGCTTAATAAAGGAACTTTAATAAATTGATGTCACCTGATACAATGTACATGTATCCTTGAGATATTTCATTTCTTTAAGCTCCCGTTGGCAGAATAGATGTATAAATAGAAATAAATTTAAAAGAGAAGTTTTGACAAATGTGCCACACTTGTAAAAGTTTTGAGTGTGTTGCATAAAACTCCAACAAAATATATAATATTGGAAGGGGAGTAGTTTAGCCACCTTTGAAGCCCTATTTGTTTTAAAGGGAATCAGAGAGGAGCTTCTCTATGTTTTACATACATGTACAAATTATGCATACGGGTATTTCTTTTCACAAAAAGGAAATCTAAGATACGCATGCGAATATGCTTAACTTTGAACAGTTTTAGGTGTACTTAATTACATTTTATTTTTAGTAAATGTAAACAAACGTTATGAAAATGTGACACATAATCGTCTTTTTTCAGATTTGAACCACATAGAGTGGTGGAATCTGTCTTGAGAGACCACCCCATTTTCCATCAAAATGTGGTCTCTCAAGACAATTGGTCTCTCGAAATGGGTTTTATTCAGTTAGGCTTATTCAGCCAAGTGGTTTTCAGAATGTGGTCCTAAAAGACAGGTGGTCTTTTATGAGAGTTATCTTTAAACACAGGTTCTACTGTATATTGAACCACAAATGCTGAACTACAAACTGATTTGATTCACACCTCTTCCTGGTATTACATGAACAAACATATACATGAATACCAAGTAGTCTGGTTATATTCTACAGGTTGTTTATTTGCCTTGGTGCCATTGAATCATAGTGGCCCGGTGAAGGCTATGGAGTACAGGTAGCTGATTACCTGTAAACACTTCATCCATCATAATGGTTGCCAATATTCTGTTGATGATGATGTCATGGTAATTGACCTTAGTCCAGAAATAATTGGTTTTTTATACACCTGATCTCTCTCTTTATACATGTAGGATTAATATTTGACCCAGAATCGGTGACTTTTCTCGACGCACCGAAGTCTTTTAAATTTGGAAAATGGGAAAATTTCAACACACCTATTTCTATGAGAAATTACTGTTTAAAATTCTTCTGAAGTCATTAAGAGTTATAATTTATAGACAGTTTTAGTAACTTAGAATTTTTATTTATGGAGAACTAAAATAATTTACAGACATCTGAATAACTGAGAATTGTAATTTATAGAAAGCTTAAATAACCGAGAATTGTAATGTATAGAGAGCTTAAATAGTTGTGAATTGTAATTTACAGCTTACATGTAAATCACAGAGAATTGTAATTTATAGAAAGCTTAAATAACTGAGAATTGTAATTTATAGAAAGCTTAAATAACCAGGAGTTGTAATTTATAGTAAGCTTAAATAACTGTGAATTGTAATTTATAGCTTACATGTAAATCACAGAGAATTGTAGTTTATAGACAGCTTAAATAACCGAGAATTGTAATTTATAGAAAGCTTAAATAACCGGGAATTGTAATTTATAGTAAGCTTAAATAACCGTGAATTGTAATTTACAGCTTACATGTAAATCACAGAGAATTGTAATTCATAGAAAGCTTAAATACATGTAACCGAGAATTGTAATTTATTTATAAAGAAAGCTTAAATAACCGAGAATTGTAATTGTATAGAAAGCTTAAATAACTGAGTATTGTAATTTACAGACAACTTACATGTAAATCAGAGAATTGTAATTTATAGAAAGTTCAAATCACTGAGAATTGTAATTCACAGACAGCTTAAATCATTGAGAATTGTATTTTACACATAATTTAATTCACTGAGAATTGTAATTTACAGACAGCTTAAATCACTTAGAATTATAATTTACAGAGAGTCTAATTCATTGATAATAAAAATTTACAGAATTTTAATTTACTGACAGCTTAAATCACTGAAAATTGTGATTAACAGACAGATTAAATCACTGAGAATTATGATTAACAGGGAGATTAAATCACCGAGAATTGTGATTAACAGATACATGTAGCTTAAATCATTGAGAATTGTGTTTTTCAGACATCTTAATTTATTGATAATTGTAATTTACAGACAGCTTAAATCATTGAGAATTGTAATTTATAGATAGATTAAATCATCGAGAATTGTAATTTAAAGACACTTTGAATAACTTAGAATTGTTATTTATAGACAGCTAAAATCACCGAGAATTATAATTTACAGGCAACTTATAAAATTGAGAATTGTAATTTATAGACAGCTTAAATCATTGAGAATTGTAATTTACAGACAGATAAAATAATTGAGAACTGTAATTTAAGGATGTCATAAATCATTGAGAATTATAATTTACAGTCAACTTAATTATAAAACTGAGAATTGTAATTTACAGACTGCTTAAATAGCTGAAAATTGTAATTTACAGACAGATTAAATAATTGAGAATTGTAATTCTCAATAAATCACTTGAGAATTGAAATTTAAAGACAAATGAGTACGCAATGTATTTATGGAACACAATTAGTATTAAAACATAGAGATACATGCACATGCAGTGTAAACATGTACATGTACAATATATAACTTGTGTATATTCAAACAGTATGTGTACAATGTATAAGTACTTACATGTACATGCATATACAGTGAAGCTTGTATATAGCGACCTCCTTAGGGACACAAGAAAACTGGTCTTTATAGGGAGGGGGTCTTTATATAGAGGTTGATTTGTTCACAAAAGGTACTATTGGGGACAGCAAAATACTGGTCTTTATACACAGCTGGTCACTAAAGCAGATTTTACTGTATGTGTAGAAAGTTTGATCTTTATACATTGCCACCAGCCTCCACATATAATACATGTATATACATGTTAGAGACATTTAAGATATATATTGTGTTATAAACTGTAACAGTTCTGTTCAATCATTGTACAGCTCAGACACACATTCAGACAATGTAGACATTTCATATAAATCACATGCCTGTATACAAGTATTAATGTCTGCCTTTAATTAAGGCCAGTCCAAGTGTTTTGTGTGTGTTTAGCTTCCACTCTAAAATCAAAAACCTAATATTTCTGTCAGGAAAAAAACCTCAAAACAGCCTTAGATGTTTGTGTTTTTCTTTTTCTTTTTTATGATCTCAAAACCAATCTGTCTGCGAACACTAAACAGAGAAAGAAAAAAAACCTGGAATGGCCTGAGGTATTTCTCCACATGTAAGTTACATGTACCTGGCACAACTTCAAGCAAGTGAAGGTTTCATTAAGACTTGTACATGTAGCTCAGAACTACATGTCTATTACAGTGAAACCTGTATATAGGGGCCACCCAAGGGACCAGAAAACATTGACCTTTATGTGCAGGTGACCCTTATACACAGGTTCAATTTAGTTGAAGTATGTAGACAAGGGACTTATAAAAATTGGCCTTTATAGACAGGTAATCCTTATATAGAGGTGGCCACTATAGCAGGTTTTACTGTATATACATACATCAAGTATGTAGCCACTGTAGACTACACTAGTACAGTATTGCTCGAAAATTTGAACACATCAAATAAACTGGTACATGTACTTGATACAGTGTATGTACTAAAGTAGTGGTGGACTTGGTAAAACCTGAGTAACTGTCACACCTATATCATGTAATCTCAAATTATACTGTACAGTACTAGTGTAGGTATGGTACTTTGTATGTATATGTACATGTACAGTCAAACTTGTCTATAAAGGCCGCTCAGGGGAACAAGCATTAGTTGTTTATTCATTACGGTATATAAAAGTTAACAAAAGTTGTGTTAGAATGGCCTATATAGGCAGGTGCCCATTATACAGATGTGGCCTAAATGTAAGTTTGACTGTACATAAATGACATTTTTAGTCTGAAAACCTGTGATTTTCACTTCTAATGCAAAATGCTTCCATGGCTATATATATATATATATATACATATGTAGTAAAAAATAAAATGATCAAGAAAAATTCTTTTGCACTATTAATTGATCGTTTTATTTTTTACTATAATGGGCTTTCATACAGAACTCTAACAATTTTTGAATATATATATATATATATATATATATATATATATATATATATATATATATATATATATATACATTGTACATGTAAATATATAATGATAATAGTAATACCGTTATTTATAATAATAACGATAATGTGGTGTCCAGGTTGCTAGCACAACAGGTTTTTACTAGTCATTGCTCAACCTGAGTTCAACAGGAAAGTATTCAAGATGGTATATATGGTGGTAACCATATCATATCTATCTTAATCATACATATTTACATGTACCGATACATAGAACATGTAGAAACGTCAAAACTAAATTGTACGTCTAACCGACTTTAATGCCATACAGTTGGTTATTCACATTTGCACTTCACCCACCAAGTCTGTTCTATTAAGACAATCTTCTTCAGGAATAAGACGATTGCTTTGACAGTCCTATGATTGGTTGATTCTAAAAATTGCTACATGTATCTAATAAATTATTTTTCTTATCTTTGTTTACAGTGGGAATTCCAGTAGCCATTCTATTTTTTGTCGGAAAACCATTCCACAGAGGATTCTATTGTGATGATGAAAGTATTAAGTATCCGTATAAATCCAATACTATATCTACAGCTGTAGCTTCCGTTGTTGGTATACTTGTTCCAATATGTTCTGTAAGTATCGTAATGCTTCTAAGATCGTAGATCAGGAAAGACGGGCCCGTACGGTGATATTGGATTTGGCCCATGTGGGAATATCGATTTTTTGGCCCGGGCATGTTTATCTCTTTGTATTACTCTGTCAAATAAGTTGAATTTATTCCTGTGAATTTTGATCAGATCTGGTATGATGCTAAATATCAATGAAATATAATTAAGATGAGTAAAATTATGGCCAATATTTATATAATATTTGAGTCACGGAACATTGTGCTTTAAATTTCTGAAAAATACTTGTGGATGTGGCCCTATATACATGTACATCTTAAGCTTACAGATCTGAAAATAATTTTGTATAGTTAAAAAAAATCCAATGGTTTGGATTCAGATTAATGGCGACTATAAGATGAAGGATTATGTAGGGAAATACAAATGTAATTGCGAGGGATTTGCTGATTTCAGCATTTAGTATTTTTTTATTTAATAATTTTATATTAAATTGATTTAATTGAAATAATTTGATATTCAATTTATTTAATTAAGTCAGTACAGTTAAACATGTATATAGCGACCTCCTTTGGAACACAGGAAAACCAGTCTTTAGAGGGCGGTGGTCTTTATATACATTTAGAGTGTGATTTGTACACAAATGGTACTATTGGGGACAGCAAAAAACGGTCTTTGTGACCAGGTGGTCTTTATACACAGGTGGTTGCTATAGCAGGTTTTACAAAATAAGTTTAGGTTCCAGCGGGATCTTATAAGTACATACAATGTATACATGTATACGATCAACACAACAATATCGGCCGTTAAAATCTCATACCAGCCCAAATAAGAGTCCCTGTGCTTCAAGCCAGCATGGCTGGAAGGGAGAAAGGGGTTATCATACAATGATATGGTCAGAATGACATGTTTGGTGCACAAAGAAATGTGAGCAGGGAACGAAAAAGAATAAATAAATGAAGATATGCAACGGTTTATTTGTCAATTGCTTTTTTCAGTAATATGTACAAATGTATAAGGACCAGTAAAATTTTGCTACGACCAGTGAAATTTAGTGATTCACTGGTCAGGTTGACCAGTAAATCATTTTTCATTTCAAAACCTCTGTCATACTGGCATAAAATGCTCTTGGGATGGGGTTGAAGTCAGTAAAAAAATATCTTAAGTTTTAGAATGTGATTGAGTGCAAATTTTGAACATTTTGCAGATAATTATTTTGGAAAGTATCCACCTCTCTGTGTCCAAGAGAAATTTTCACAACTCGCTTATCAGGAAGAAACTGGTCATATCACTCTACAGAACTATTGGATCCTTCCTGTTTGGTGTCGTAGTTACACAACTCTCCACAGACATAGGCAAATATGGCGTAGGGAGACTGCGCCCTCATTTTATTTCTGTCTGTAAACCAGAAATTACAAATTGTACAACTACAACGGGTTATATAGATGGATCTGTTTGTAAAGGAACAGATTTGGAAGCAATCAAAGAGGCCAGGTAATGCTACATGTACATTGTATCAAATAAACTTAAGGTTTACAATGCAGTGTGTTTTGTCATTCCCAAGCCACTCTATTCATCCTTATCAGGGTTCAACATTAAGGTTTGTCCAGTTGTCCTGGACAAGTCCATTTTGCATTCGGACAAGTATAGATGTTCTTCACATTTGTCCCAAAGGACAAACGATATTGTTGAAAAATGAAAATTAAATCAATAAAGATAACACTTGTTTAAACACAATATAATAACTTTAAATGTTACACTTGACTTTCAGACAAGTCATTTTTAAATTCAGACAAGTAGATTTAAATAATATTTGTCCTGCAGGACAAGTGGAAATTTTCATTATTGTTGACCCCTGCTTATATATGTCATTTCCTCCATCCATTATGGATATGTATAGATAGTAGTTTTCTGAAGATGTGTTCATGTTTTTTGTATTGATATGATAAGATATAGAATTATGAATATATATGATTGCTCAGTTGTTGTAATCTGATTCATATCTCTTGGCAAGGCAGAGTAACCTTTTGATTATCATACGGTTGATTCTACCCACATTTCTGTTAAAACAGGCTTCAGAGGAAAAAAACATTTTATTACCAACTGGATAACCGTGCCAATGTAATTCTAATGTATTACCTAAATCCTAAACTTGTAGCGGTCAAGAAAAGGTTCGCGAGAATCCACGTGAACCCAGCCTGCAGGTTACATGTACATGTACATGTATATGGATTTTACTTATAATACTACTGGACAAAAAAAAAAAAAAAGGACACATATTACTGAGATTAGCATGTTTAGAGATTTGTTAATTTTCTTGTAAATGATAGAAGATTAAAGGGACATGAGGTGTTGTTTTTTTTTTTTTCAAAAACAAATCCTTTCCCTTTTTTACTACTTAGATTGATTTACAATTACAAAAAAAGAGATATACACAGGCATAAAAATTCTTAAATTCCTATATATTTTGTGAAACTTGCTTATGAAACCCAGTCTGGCAATTACCGGTATTCACTTGCAATTGATGAATTTAACCTTACTACATGTACTTGCATACATATACATGTATGCATACCACACTGGACCTGACTTTATTTTCACAAAATATATAGGAATATAAGATTTTTCATGCCTGTGAATAGCTCTTATTTGTTATTGTACAATAAGTAATGTACAATGTACAAGTAGTTGAAGTAGAAAAATTATTTTATTGGTAATGCCACTTTAATATGAAGTTTTGTAATACTTAGCAATTCACATTGAGTGAGAAGCTCTTGTGCTCATAGTGTTTCACAAATGTATCTTGTTATTTGTAAAACTTCACCTTGATTTATACTGACATAAAATCCTTTTTCTTGTAGATTATCTTTTCCGTCTGGACATGCCTCCATTACTTTTTACTGCATGATGTTTCAAGCGGTAAGTTTAAACAAATTTTTAACAGAAAAAAAATTGTTTTTTTATATCTCATTAAAATGTTCTGGTGTGTAACATTTTTATATGCCCATCTATGACGGATGCATTATGGAATACCATTGTCTGTACATGCATGTCTTGCAATTATATAGTTTGCCTTTACAAATCCTTAAACATCTCCATATGAGTGAAAGATTCTTGAGTGGGACGTTTAACAGCAGTACAACAACAACAAGAAGGAATCCATAAATTTTTTTTTACACAATGTTTGGTTCCATGAAGGCTTTTTGATTCTTACGATTTTGACTTTTGCTGTTATGGAGTTATGGGACTTTATTTGGTAAAATTCAATAAATATTTGATGCCATTGTGCCATGTGCCAGTTGCTTATTATATTTTGTTCCAGAAATTTAGGATAATTATAGGATTTGCGTTCAAAGGTCAAGGTTCCTTACCTATTTTTTGTCATTTGCATGTGCAATACAATGTTAGTTTTTGAGCATGGATTTTCAAGTCTTGTACTGACTTTAGCATTCGTAAGAAGAAAAAAGAACGGTAATTCAGGGAACAACAGATAATTTACACATAAAAAAAGACAAATATTTGAAAACCAATCAAATATTGGTCATAAATATTTCAGTAGCGACTTAAAAATGACATAACGTACAGAGGGTTTTATACAAATGATCACAGATTCTCTCTCATACCTTTTTATCACATTTCACATTTAGCTCATTTTCAAGTTGTTGATTTCAAATTTTTGTGATTTGAATTCAAGGACAGGGAGTCAAGAGTATGAAGGTTTTCACTTATAATGTTAGTTAACGCACATGTCAGTAACATGTATAAGAGTTGGCAGTTGATAATCAATCCAATTAATACAGTGAAACCTGTATATAGGGGCCACCCATGGGACCACAAAATATTGGCCTTTATAAATAGGTGACCCTTATACACAGGTTCAATTTTAGTTGAAGTATGAGGTCAAGGGACTTGAAAAAACTGGCCTTTATAAACAGGTAATCCTTATATAGAGGTGACCGCTATAGCAGGTTTTGCTGTAATTGTTCTTCTTTATGATTTCAGATGTACTTACAAAGTAGAATCAGGTGGAGAAATTGTTGGCTATTACGTCCCCTTCTTCAGCTGATTTTCCTGTATATGGCATATTATACATCAATATCTCGAATATCCGATTACATGCACCACTGGAGTGACGTGTTAGCAGGATCATTGTTAGGGATGACAGTGGCTATCTTAGTGGTAAGTAAAGTCTTGAATGTATAAAATCTTGGGTAGTTCTTACAAAAGATAGTCACTGTAGCTATCTTAGTGGTAAGTACTAGCAGATTATAAAACCATTACAGAACAGCAGTTCTAGAATGAATAAAATGTTGGCTAGTTATTACAAAAGATAGTCAATGTAGCTATCTTACTGGTAACTACTAGCAGAATATAAAACTATTACAGAACAGCAAATCTAGAATGTATAGAATCTCGGGTAGTGATTACATAAGATTTACCAAATTCAGCTATTTACTCAAGTTCAACTGATATTTTTCATTTCTACATGATAATGATTTGACTCATGTTTTTAATGAGAATGAAAACTGATTTTTCGTATGTTTTCTTGACAATCATATCCAGAATTTTTACAAACAGATTTATAGTCAAAATATTGAGATAAAAGTTTTGCATGTTTAGCTTAAGCATCCACTGATGACCTCTAACCTCAGCCTGCAGGGCAGGACAAATCCACTTGCCTGACGCCCGGGACAAACTCGGTTTTAGCTCGGGCAAGTTGAAAAATATGGGCAGTTAGCCCTTGGGCAAGCTAAAAAAGTTAACGATGTTTAATCGGTGTAGTCCTATTACTACTGCAAGTGTTTAGGGAAAGGATGATCAAATAAATGATTAGATGACAGCCATTAACACTCAATATTATTAGTTGTATATACATATATAGTATTGGGTCATTTTGTGAGTGCATTGTTTGCCATGTAATAGCCTATTGGTCAGGGCAAGTTGAAAATTACTTTCAGCTTGCCCTGGGCAAGCTGACTCCAAAACTATTTGTCCAGCCCTAGGTGTAAAGTAGATGCATACAGTGAAACCTGTCTTAAAAACCACTCTCATGAAAGACCACCTGTCTTCTGACACCACTTTCTGAAAACCACGTGCTTAGAGCTGTCATTGATGAGAAATTCTATATCAATACATCGATAAGTAAAAAAAATCGGTATATCGATAAATTAAATAATTTTGTACTTCTATAAAATGCATTCAAAATATATAGATTCATTATAATATTTAGATGTTTCATTGTGTATTTTACTATCTAAAGATTAAAAAGAGTCATTGATAAAAAAGAAAACATTGTTTATATGAACAAATTGATCAGTTAAAATGAAATATGATATAGTTCAAGAACATGAAGTAAAACAAATGGAAAATTTTGGAAATTGTAAAAGAAAATACATTCTGTGAAGTGTATTATGAAATGTCTTGATACTAAAACAAATATATCGATTATCATATCGAATCAATTTGTATATCGATACATCGATATTGAGTCTATCAATGATAGTCCTACACTTCGTTAAATTATCTTTTAAATAAAACCTCTTTTGAGAGACCACCTGTCTTGAGAGACCACATTTTGGTGGCCAAAGGGGTGATCTCTAAAGACAGGTTCCACTATATTTTTATATATCATAAAGAACTTGTGACACAGTAGAAATTGTTGATATTTCAAATACACATTATTTTATTTATTTCCAGGTATATTTGATCTCTGATCTGATGTCGGGTGCAAATTGCTGTCAACAAAGGATGGAGAATGGACTACCTCTGTATAACTCAACACGGCAGGATGAAGACCGATTAAGTGTAAAGACTTCTACTGATTCACATACATCCAGCAGTGGGGAAGGACACTGCAAACTTCCTCAAAACTGATTCTGTCACCTGAGCTTGTCACCTGTAGTGCTACAATACTTCCTGTGTAACCTTCTGCACATTTTAATGCTTCATTCCAAACAAAACAAAACATTGAAATTTGAGATTTTTTTTTTTATCATGATTTTTTTTCTATAATTTATACATCAATGTACTTGTTATCTTGTCTTTTTTAAACCGTATCTGAATGAAAATATGTAACGTGAAACACATGTACTCAGTGCTTCGCTGATCCGAGAAGTCATGTGATTTTTCATCATCACCTTTATATTCTGTTGGCTGTAGTTATGTCGACATTGACTTTACATATCAAATTAATTTTACCAGAAAGTACAAAATCGAAAACAGAACAGGCCTTTTTCTAGATTTCCATTATGTCACGGTTTGTCATATTAATATGCAGCTTTACAGAAAAATGTTACCTGCATCCTTTCCAGTGAAGGCATTAACCATATAGATGACCAGAAATATGGATTACATATGGTAGAAGAAGTCATATTTGAAAACAAGTCTACAGGATGGGCATGACACTTGTCATCTCTACAAGAAAAAATAATTAAGCTTAATTTTTTTCTCTATCAAATTAATTGAAACAAGATATCATTGAATGTCATCAATGTAAACATTACGAAACCGGAAATTACATTCACCTAGGACACATTTCTGTTGTCGTCACGTGATCTAAGTACAAAGTATTCCGACAAAACTAAACGGAATGGAACAACTAGGAAAAGGCCCATCGAAGTTGTACTTCTTAGTACGTGACACTACCACCGAGTCACTGAAATGTAATTCTGTATTCCAATAATAGATGACTTCTCTGTCAGTCAGTGGAAATGACAATCTCCTTATAAATTGTGTGAAATTGACTTGATATCGGACAAAATTTGTACAAATACTTTTCTCAAATTTCTATGTTTACATTATTGAGCGTTTGATAATACAATGGAATGACATCTTTCACTGTATTGTACCTATAACATTGAGTGTGGTCAGTGTATTTATTTCCTTTATTTTGTATGTTTGAATGCACTAGATGTTAACCATTGTCTCTTATGTATGTATGTATGCACTTTACATAAATCTGTGTATTTATCAAATGGTATTTGTATGTATTCTCAATGCATTAACACTGAAGGTAGAATGACTATACTAGAATCTTTAGTTATTTCTCTGTTGAAATGAAGTTCATGTTTTTGTTTTTGATTGTTTCACACCAATGTCCCCTAAAAAAAAAATTAATCAAAGAAATCAAAAACAGACCTTTTTATAACTGTCATTATTTTTAGTATTATTATTTATTTTATTTACAATTATAAATTTTCTATATTTATTTTTTAGCATGCAACTAATTATTTCATAACAGCAAAGGCAGATGTGATGGTATTGTATCAGAGTTGTCTTCTATTTGTTTATAAACTGAAACACTACACATTGCTGTGAAATGTCTAGCTTGAATGTTGCTAAATGTCACGTGTCTTTAAATAATTTCTTGTTTCTTCCTGATAGGAGTAGGCACATATGCCCATGCACATTTACATAGCATTTAAAGTTGGTTTTTTTTACGACTTAAATTGATGTACAATAAAAAAAAGACATTAACTCAGGCATAAAAATTCTTAAATATTTTATGAAAATTGCTTGAGAAACCCAGTTTGGCAATTATTCATTTGCAAATGATTAATTTAACCTTACTTTTTGACACAGGACCTGACCTTATTTTTATAAAATATATAGGAATATAAGAATTTTTATGCCTGTGTATATCTCTTATTTGTTATTGTAGAGCAATGTATGTAGTAAAAATTGAATTATTATTATTATGTTTTTTTTTTTTTTTTTCCTCGGCAAAACACAGCAAATGCCCCATTAAGCATAAACATGATAACAGAATTATTCTGGAGTTTGATGTTGGCAACTTTTTGCTTTTTGTTTTAATTTTGTGTCAAACACACTCTTTATCAGATTAATTCATGCAGTATTTCAAATAATCCATAATTTTGCATCTAATTATATATATATATATATGTAATTTACACAAATGACACTTGTGGTTCCTTAGATTTTTATCTTAAAATCGACATTCATTTTAGTTTCCATTTCAACAGTTTTAAAAATTACCGTTTCTACTTGGCTTATTTTATTGTTTCAGGGAGGCAATGAGGGCCAGAGGTGAATTTTAACTCAATACAGTGGCTCCTGTCTTGAGAGACCACCCCTTCTGCCGCTGAAATGTGGTGTCTCCAGACAGGTGGTCTCTCAAAAGAGGTTTTACTTAAAGGGTTATTTAAACAAATGGTTTTCAGAATGTGGTCTCACAAGACAGGTGGTCATTTATGAGAGTGGTCTCTCAAGACAGGTTCCACTGTATTTATTTCACCCAGTTTTTGAAATTGGTTTTGATTTAGTATATAATTATTGAAAACAATTTCCAAGAATTTGCTTATCATTTTGGTTTTGGTTTTTTGTTTTTGTTTTTTTCTAGGGAGGAGGGGGAAGGTAATAACAAAACATATTAAAACCAATTCGGAATTGTTTTTGTTTTGTTTGTTTGACCAGAGTTCATTTCATTCTGTCTTGCTCTTGCTAGGAAAGTTTACTACATCACATGATCTATTTACCGTAGCCTGCTTATACAGCCATTGCTTGTACCTTATATAACCAATTAATGAAACCATACATAAGCTTGTATTACACATAACCCTATAATAAACCCCTGAGGCCCATTTTACAAAAGGTCCTATATCTTAGTCTTGGTCTAAGGACCACACTTATGACTTGCAACTGTTTTCAAAGAATTAGGACTTGTGAATTACGACCAAAATGCGTAGACCTATTAAGTTATTTTTGTGTGTGTCGTAATTGATCTTTGTAAATGTAGCAGGTAAAAAGTATTTATAGATTACCAAGATTTTGTTTAAATACATACAATTATACTTTAAGACTTGACTTTGGGTAGTGTTGATATAACTGTCAAATAACTTCAGACTTACTACTTTTTGATAAAATGAACCCTTGATTCATAAAGTATAAACAAACTCATTTGATAATTTTTTTTTTCACATTGATATTGTACATCTAGGGTAAAGGTCATATAAATAGGATAACCAACAGTTTCACTTAATTAGGTAACAAATTTGTCATTTCTGATCCAAGATAGTTCAGTAACTTTTGACTGGCCTTTAGCAGCCATAATTTATTGATTCCACTTGCTGCTCTGTATCTAAGCCAAATAATTCAGTCGCTATATTCCATTCACTACGATCACAGCCTGATCATGAATGCCTGAATGCATTTACACTCGAAACGCATCGGTCAGGAAATTACTTTGTGTTGCATTGTGGGATTTATATACAGTATTACAGCTGGCGGGAAAAATAAGAGGAATCCAAAGTAAATGTAAATAAAGCTGTCCTACTTTTGAAATAATGCGATATGAAATATTTATCCAATTGTTAGCATTGTCAGCATCTATTTGATGTAAACAACTTGAAGACAGAGAGAAAATGAAATGTTTTCAAAGTTTTAAATTTCACCGGATATACCTATTGCGCCAATTCAAAGGAATACGACACTGTGGTTGGTTCCCTCTCACAGGGAACAACTGACGCGTTTTTATTGTATAGAGAATTCAAGACCTCGTGGTATGGAGAGAATTGGAAATGGAGTGGGCTTGAATTATTCAAGTTACTCTGCATCATGTTATTCTACCAGAATATAGATTTTGTAACTCCAACACAGGAGAGTTCTAAATCAAACAGAATATTACAAATAGTCAGTGACTAGTGAGTCAAATATTTTTGTTAACCTTCTTTGACCTGTGTCGTCTAGCGACAGCCCATGAAATTTAGCAGAAGAGAAATTATTTGCTTTGTGACAGGAATATCATGTCACATAAGTTATTAAACTGTATACCTGGTAATTTTTGCTCCCTTTTAATTTTTGCCATTTATGTGTCAGATGAGAGTGTGAATTTAAGATGAAAGCGAAATTTTTAAACTAGATAATTTATGCACAGACATATATACCAAATTTCCTTGAGACTATGATGATTTCAGGCAAATTTTAAACGGGGTGGTGGGGGGATATTTTTTCTGTCCTAAAGTGGCGAAAATAATCAGGGGCGAAAATTTACAGGTATACTGTAAGGTAGAATACAATGGAAACTCTACCGCTAGCTACTTTTTAAGTACGTCAATATTTTTGTAAAGAAAATAAAAATTTTCTAAAGTGTTAACTTACAATTGAAAACAGTGTGGTTACCTGATGTAAAACTTACTGGCGATAATTATACATCTGCTAATCTGTTGTGAAATGCTGCATGGAATGTTTCCTGTCTCTGAATTAACTATGCTTAAATATAAAATACATGTTATCTTATTTCTTTGCTTCGCCTGTTGTACAAGCCTATTTATTATACAGCTGTAAAGACTATTGATTCTCACATATTTGTCAAAATATTCAATTCTTTTTATTTCCATTAAACTGCTTCAGATAGCCTTGCAAACAGCAGTGCCTCATACATGTACACTTGTATGTTCAGCTCTCCAATTTGTTTTTAGATTAATCTTTATTATGTGTAGATAATCGTCTTCTTTCTGATTCTCACAATTACTTTTAACAGTTCCAAGACAGGGTTGCACAACAAAGGGGGGTAACTCTGATAGGTGAACATCTTATAGTTATTGCATATATATACATGTGTACTTGTATATTAGTTTATTTTTATTTATGATTTTGTTGTTTGTTTGATGAATTGTTACATTCTTGTTGCTTATTGTTAAGTTGATGTTAGCTTATATAGCTATGATAGGAAAATAATCAGAGAGAGAGACAAAGAGCTGAGATGAGGAGAGAGAAGGGATAGAGAGAGAGGAAGAGAGTGTGTGTATGTGTGTCTGGGAGGGGGTACCAGATTGGCAGCTTAAACTACTTGAACAAAACTTCAGTAAATGAGCTAACTCTAAATATTGCTCAAATTTTATTATTAAAGCGGTAAAATCAACATGCATTATTTAATGGCTTAAAAATAACCTCCTAAATTTATCAATCAAATCACTGCTGTATAAGTGTAATAGTACAATATTGTTTAGTTTTGTTTCTTTTATTTCATATTTTTTAGGAGAATCAAATCATAATTAATGAATTAACAAATTGAGAATATTAAGATGAATATCAGATTGTTTATATCATATCATGTTTTCCTGTGTATGTTTGTTTATTGTTGTTTAATGTCCCACTCAAGAATCTTTCATTCACATGGAGAAGTCACCAAGTGAAGGGCTTCAAATTTTGGCCTATGCTTGGCACTTACGGCCATTGAGCAGTGAGGGTTCTTTAACGTGCCGACACCTACTGTGACACGGGACCTCGGTTTTTACTGTCTCGGTCTGAAGGACAGGAAACCAACCTGCTGCCAGCTGGATTCGAACTCACGACCTCACAATCAAGAGTCGAGCACGCTACTGACTGAGCCAGGCTGGCTCCTGTGTATGGAAAGGCCAATAGAAATATATGTTAATCAAATGAAAGGGAGGTAACCCATGAATGTTTAACAGCATCTGTGGAATAACATGTGTGTATGTTTTGTATTTTACTAATTTATATTCTACAACCTGTTCTGTTTGTGTATATATTGTTAAGTAAATCTTATGTATAATAGGTAGAAAATAGAGATCTGACTGTGGAAGCAATTGATGTTTTTTTTTCTGTTTTGTTTCTATGCTGTGCTATTATGATTTATTTATTTGATTTACACAATAATTCCGTGATTGAATTTTGTTAAGAGTGGGGCATATCTATTATTATGACTATAATCATGAATAACAAGTATTGTAATTTATTTATAGGTTATATGTACAATGGAATATTGTTTTCTCGAAATTCATAGGACCACCCCAATTACTTTAAGATATCCCAAGTTTAAGATAATTGAAATTTTAATCATCATATTTATCTATCCATTAAAATTTGGACCGACTGTTGACATATCTTGATTTTCGACTCATCAGATTTCGACATAATGCGATCATTCCACTGTATATGATAGATTGTAATCACATGGTAAATAGTAGTTCTAATTATGAAGTAATCTACAGCAATGCATTTTATTTTTCTTTCTAGAGCACCTCAGACATCTCAGTCAACTGATGATACCTGTCCCGTGTAAACAAGCAGATTGCACAATACAATGAACATGTAGAATGATTAAGCCACATCAGAACATAGTAGCCTATGGATATAGCAGGGGTTTTTATATTTTAACTTTACCCTGAAATATAGATCAGATTGAGATACAATTTTATATATATATATACAGTAAAACCTGCTATAGCGGCCACCTCTATATAAGGATTACCTGTTTATAAAGGCCAGTTTTTTTTGAGTCCCTTGACTGCATACTTCAACTAAAATTAAACCTGTGTATAAAGATCACTTGCACATAAAGGCCAATATTTTCTGGTCCCTTGGGTGGCCCCTATATACAGCTTTTACTATATATATATATATATATATATATATATATATATATATATATATATATATATATATATATATATATATATATATATACATACATACAGTGGAACCCCACAATTAAGACCACCTATGTGACCGTCTGATTAGTGAGGTAGTCTCTTAAGTGATGTCTTATACTTTTATATATATTTATCAAGAGATTGGAAATTCATGGTCTTAATTGTGAGGTGGTCTCCTAAGCGAGGTGGTCTTTCAGCGAGGTTCCACTGTATGTGTATGTATGTATGTATATATATATATATATATATATATATATATATATATATATATATATATATATATATATATATATATATATATATATATATCAGAAGTCTATTACTCTAGAAGTTTGAAACTGTACTATTTGGGCCATTAGATATAAAAAAATATATTACTATATTTATTTACATAAGATCTATCTTGTCAGTTGCCGAGATTTGTACAGTACGTACTTATAAACATGAACATATCATGCATTCTGTTGCCTAGTCATGGTTGCACAGAGTAAACTACTATTATTTTTTATCATTATCATTAACTTATTATAACCCATGAAAAACAATGGACTCTTCTGTAAATCAGTGACTTGGAAGAATGAGTTAAGCAACACACTATCTAGAATATTTCCCATTGTAAGGTTTACACAAAAATTCCAGTAACTTTTTATATAGGGCAATATAAGAAAGTTCATAGATCAATTTGTTTTTTGTTTTACCGTTGTTTTACATCCCATCAGGAATTCTTCACTTGCATGGAGTTCAGTAAGCACCAAATTTAAGTGAAAAAGCTCAAATTTTGACCTGTGCTTTGGACTGATGCCAATGCAATGAGGATTCTCTTACATGCCATGCTTACTGCAATATGGGACCTCCCGTTTTAAGTCTCATCGGAATTACGTGTGACTTTCACTTTGTCTGCTAAACACGTTGTCGAGGAACAGTGTATACCATTTTTGAAGTCTTTGGTATGACCTGGTACTGGGAATCGAACTCGAGACCTCTCACTTGCGAGTAGTTCAAACATGTCAAGATTATATACATGTACTTGTCTAAACAAATCCATGTGGCCCACTGAGACTTCCCGTCTTCAGTTTACATGTAAATAGTATTGTACATTTGTACATGTATATAATAGATGTTTTTAATATATTTTTTGTGTATATAATATCCTACATTGTATAGTACGAGTTTTGGAAATAATTATTTCCTTCAGAAAATACATTCCTATTGTAAATTTGTAGTTTAATTATTTCTCCCTTGACCACTTTCTTAACCCATGAATATTTTATAAGAAAAAGCTATACAACAATGTCGGATGACAGTGCACTAAATGCACAAGTTCCGAGTCTTTGTCTAAAGTCAATACTTGGCGAAATTTAGATGTGCCATTATTTCAGTTGTGTCAAAGCAAACCTACCGGAACAATCCAAAATGTCAAAATGATTACATTTGTACTTTGTTTAATTTTTATGTGGTATATTTTTAATGCATACTTACGTCTCAATTAGTTAGTTCATACTTGTCTATTTGTTCAGTGAAATGTACATACATGTAATTTGTTTTAATATTGAAAGTGACCTTAATTGTTAAAATATATTTTTGTCACAGGGTTCTTTATTTATTTCCACTAGTATTGTATACAAGTATTAAGTTTCACACAACTGTAGATATATCCTTTTTTATGCTTACACAAATTTTTTGTTACACACGGATAATACTGAATGCATAAACTTGATGTTTCAAGTACTGAAAAAATAGCAGTACAGTGAAACCTGTGAAACCTGATTTTCTAAGAACTACTCAAACAGTTACGTAATCCTTTGACTAAAACCCCTTTTAAGGAACCACTTGTCTTGAGAGACCACATTTAAGTGGCAGACTGGTAGGTGTCTTTAGATAGGGTCCACTGTATAAGAAATATTATCTTCTCTCCAATCTCTTGTGCAACATCAATTTCTTATCTGTGTTATCATTGTCGCTGCGTCATTTTTGCCTGCATATTAAGCTACATTATCACTGAGGGGACTCATGAAGCAGTCACATTTTTCTTTCAATGACAGATGTATGTTTCAGTAACATTATTATGGTGAATCTTATTAACCTGTAATAAGTAATAGAGTTATTTAATTTAATTTGTGGATTGATTAACAATTATTTACAGAGAACAATGATGAATATTTTAACAACTACATTGTATATAGTTACCGGTATATTAATATAGTTAGGAAATTATTTCATTGTGAGTGTGACTAACAGCCTTTTAAATTTTGGTTCAGTGAAAGCTTATGAAAAACATCAGATGAACATCCCTCTAAAAAAAAAAAACAAAAAAAAAACAAAAAAACAATATAATGACAAGGGCATTGTCATAGATTTTCCTGAAAATATGCAACATCAGTTATGTGAGGATTTTAATACAGGGGAAGCTCTCTTAAAAAACCACCCCAATTGTCATGAATATGTGGTCCCTCAAGACAGATGGTCTCTCAAGAGAGGTCATAATAATTGATTTTGGATTACGGTCTATCAAGACAGGTAGTCTTTCATGACAGCAGTCTCTCAAGACAGGCTCAGTTCTATTAATGATAATTATAATATCATTATATATAATACACTTAAGAGTCATTGTTCATCATCCAACAAAAATGTCAAAATAATTCTTACCTCACGTAACATTGCTCATATATTTGTTGATATAATTATAAGAAAGTACGATAGTCAAGAAGTATCCTGCACCTGCAGTAGCACTACAGTGGAACCCATCTTGAGACTATCCCATCTGCCACAGAAATGTGGTCTCTCAAAAGAGGTTTTATCAAAAAGATTAATTAACCAAGTGGTTTTCAGAATGTGGTCTTAAGAAACAGGTGGCCATTCATAAGAGTGGTCTTTTAAGACAGGTTCAGCTGTACTAGCATTATAATTAACAGTGTTGATAGTTTAGTTTGTTATTCCTTTCTTCAGTGTGGTTTAGGTTTGATATCACAAGAGCTGCTTTGTTTACAATGTAATAATTTTAAAACACTAGTCAAATGTTATAGGTCCCAGTGAATGTAATATTTCTTTTGTGATTTGTTTCTAGCCACGTGTATTATTTTCTTTCGTAGATTTTACTCATAGTCTGAGGTCTACCACCTAAATGATTTTGTGTGTGTTAATGTTGCACGAATTTAACAGTATCATATCTTCATTTGATAGCTGAGGGTAATATTTAATATTATGATTCATGCAATCTTAGAAAATATTGCTGTAAAATCGTAAGTAATAAATTATTTTTCTAAACAAGTTTGTTTCTTTTTCTTTTTTACAATGTGATCAGATGCCAATGTAATCTCAAAAGAAAGGGATATAGCTCTTGAACATCTAGAAGTACATGTATGTCAAACTTGTCTATAAAGGCCACAGACACAAGTAGTAGTTATAGGCAGGTGGCCTTTATAAAGAGGTTCATTATAAAATGTTAAGAGGTAATATTTGAATGACCTTTAAATGCAGGTGCCCTTTATACAGAGGTGGCCTTTAGTGCAAGTTTGACTGTAGATTATACTACACTGGAAATAAAATTGTTCCTTGTAATTCATTTACATGTATCTGCAACATCTGTTTTACAAGTGGAGTCCTCAGTTTCACCCAGGCCAAGTCAAGACTGGATAATTCAAACTTGATACAAATAATGATCCTTCTCATAGATGAGAAATTTTAATCCAGATACAGAGTGAAGAGTGACTTTACTTACAGATTTGATACATGTGTTTTAAACTAGATATTCAAGGTGCTTCTATTCACAAACTCAATATTTTCAACCAGATAATTACAGCGAATCTCTTCAAAGATTTGAGATTTTAAACCAGATACTTTAAGTGACTCTCTTCACAGACTTGAGAATTTCAACCAAATACTTTATTCTTCTTTTCACAGACTTGAGAATTTCAACCAGATACTTAATGACTCTTTACACAAACATGAGATTTTAAACCAGATACTTAAGGACTCTCTTCACAGACTTAAGAATTTCAGCCAATTACTTAATTTTTCTTTTCAAAGAATTGAGAATTTCAACCGATACTTAATGACTCTCTTCACAGACTTCAACCAGATAGTGTCTTGTTTCATTGACTTGATATTTTAAACCAGAGAGATACAGTGACTCTCTTTCACAAATTTGAGATTTTCAAATACATGTATGAATATTCAGTCACACAATTCATGATAGCAAGAATATCTATACAGTCTGGGTATAAAATATTTTTGGTATATCTGAATTTGATATTCACAAATGTTTAAAGGGGCATTAGCTTTGTTTTTCTTTTTAAAAAAATTCTTTCCTTCTTACTACTTGGAAAGATATACAATAACAAAAAACGAGATATACACAGGCATACAAGTTCTTAAATTCCTATATTCATGTATTTTGTGAAGATTGCTTGAGAAAGCCAGTTTGGCAATTATTGTCTTGCAATTGATTACTTCAACCTTACTGTCTGTATATGCATACCACACTGAACCTGACCTTATTTCAACAAAATATATAGGAATCTAAGATTTTTTATGTTTGTGTATAGCTTTTATATCTTAATTGGTATTTCACATCAAGTACAGGCAGTAAAAATTGAAAAAATAGAAATCATTATTTTTGGTAAACATAGCTGATGCCCCTTTAATATTGTACACACACACACACACATACATATATATATATATATATGTTTGTATTGTAAATATACAGAAAATTACAGCAAATAAGATCTACATGTAGTTTGTCATAAGTAAAATTTTGTTAGATCCAAGTTTGTTAAAGAAAGGTTTTACTGTAAAATTAAATAAAGAACCATGAAATGACTCAATGGTTATGCAAAATACATGACCAATATGAAAGTAGAAACTGCATATTGGTAATGTAATATGCTTGAGAGAGAGAATTAAAATCAAAACAATTTTTCATCTTTCTTTTAGATATCTCATGCTATTAAATGACAACAGGAAATTGGTTTTCATTTTATTAAAAATCATTACTTGGTATGAAAATCTGGCACATTCGTTAATTCATTTAAATCCATATGCACTCCTACATTTACACACATTTATAAATAGTCTGTCTTCATCATGTTCATGTAATACATTAGTAATCTTCTTTCCAAATATTTTCTTCAAGACGTTTCATTCTTCTCTTGTCTCTTCTTTCATTAGCCATTCTTAAGAATTTCTGAAATTCAAATAACTAATTAAAACTTGCTACATAAGACATTCATGGAAATAAATAAGAGTGTGTGAGTGATGGTATGGAATTTACTGATTCTGTCCTAAAAGAAAATACACACACCAACTACTACAGTGGAACCAGTCTTGAGAGACCACCAAATCTGCCACTGAAATGTTTCTTTGTTTGTTTATTGTTGTTTAATGTCCCACTCAAGAATCTTCCACTCATATGGAGACGTCACCAAATGCCAGGGAAAGGCTTCAAATTTTGGCCTATGCTCGGCACTTACGGCCATTGAGCAGTGAGGTTTCTTTAACGTGCCGACACCTACCGTGACATGGCAGGGATCTCCATGACCTGTTTTATGATGGCGCTGCACCATCGTTAAATTTTCTTGATTTTAATAGGAAGTTAAACTGTTGATTTATTTTCATTACTAATCAGTATCACTGATTGAAATTGACAACAAATTATTTCCGTATTTCCAGTTGTTTGGTGTTACAGTACTATATACAATGGTTAGATTATAAACAAAGTACGACCTAAACCTTTGTGTACTCTATGTTTTAACTGAAAAAAATATACGCAATTGAACTTACAGATTCTTTGGTATCTTCAACAGGCTCAGATACATGTACCTGTAGCAAAATACAAGGATACATAAGAATATAAGTCAGCTGATAAAAACTGTTACCAGTGATACATGTATGTATCACTCAGTATGGTCTAACAACAATTATTCTCTTGATGCATATGATAAATTTCAAGACTTGATAAAAATGAAAAGACATACACATGTATGAACATTGAACATGTATAAGGCTATTAGTATTTACATTGCATTATATATAGTTATACATGTACACATGTATTTAATACTGCATTTTATGACAATCCAAAGCTTTTATTTGATATATTTCATTTCAAATTTAAATCATTTTTTACTATTTTGAAAGTTTCAAGATAGAGTCTAAATGTACGTCTTCTTTAATTTGGAATCCAATCAAAACCAGATTATGGCATTATGCTCTTAAAACTTAACGAACATGTTTTTTTCATGAACCATGTAAAACAAATGGGGTGATCAAACAAAATGTAATCCACACCTAAATTTACACATACAGTGAAACTTGAACATGTACATAAAGGCCCCCTTAGGGACACAACAAAATCAGTCTTTATAAGGAGGTGGTCTTTATATAGAGGTTGACTTGTACACAAACGGTATTATTAGGGACAGCAAAAACAGTCTTTGTGACCAGATGGTCTTTATACACAGGTGGTCGCTAAAGCAGGTTTTACTGTGTTTCACAGTTTGGAACCTGTCTTGAGAGAAAAAATTCAGAGTCCAATCTGTTTTCTATAAATACATATACATGTAGCATGTATCAAAATAAACCAAGGTGAGTTTGTTTTGAACTATTTGCACATCAGCGACAAATGCATGTTCAGACTACTTCTGTCCCATGACTGTTCACATGTATATACCGATACAGTGGAACTTTGCTATTAAGACCACCTAACTGACTGACTCAGTGGTCTGATTACTGAGGTGTTACAGTGGAACCTTGCTATTAAGACCACCTAAATGACTGACTCATAGTGGTCTGATTAGTGATGTGTTAAAGTGGAACCTCGCTATTAAAATCACTAAACTGATTGACTCAAAGTGGTCTGATTAGTGAGGTATTACAGTGGAATCTCGCTATTAAAATCACTAAACTGATTGACTCAAAGTGGTCTGATTAGTGAGGTATTACAGTGTCTCACTATTAAAATCACTTAACTGTTTGACTCAAAGTGGTCTGTACTTATTAGATAT
This sequence comes from Atrina japonica, assembly GCA_030159075.1. Taxonomy (NCBI): domain Eukaryota; kingdom Metazoa; phylum Mollusca; class Bivalvia; order Pterioida; family Pinnidae; genus Atrina; species Atrina japonica. The sequence continues at coordinate 147,008 of BROG01000035.1, forward strand.
TGATCAAGCGATTGAAAATGTATGGTCTGGAATGTGAAGTGGTCGCCTAAGTGAGGTGTTCTCTTAAATGAGGTGGTCTTTAGGTGAGGTTCTAATGTGTGTGTGTGTGTGTGTATATATATATACACATATATATATATATATATATATATATATATATATACATACATACATTTAAACCTGCTATAGCGGTCACCTCTATATAAGGATCACCTGTCTATAAAGGCCAGTTTTGAAAAGTACCATGACTGCATACTTCAACTAAATTAAACCTGTGTATAAGGGTCACCTGCACATAAAGGCCATTATTTTCTGGTCCCTTGTGTGGCCCCTATATACATGTACAGGTTTTACTGTATATATAAATATAAAATCATAATCAATATTTTCTTAACAATACAGAAAGTAACCCATTCTCATAAATATATAGGCATAATACATGCATGCTATTAAATGTCTTGAGTTCAGAACTTATTTGAAGATAATTCTAAAATAATCACAATCATTAAATTTTATCAAGTGAATTGCATAGTTCAGAAACAACATAATCTGACTTTTTATTTTTGTACGATGTAGCATGTTTCATGTCTGCTGTAAATACATGTAAGACTTACCAGTCGTTTATTGTCTAAGAGTCTCTGCATAAATGGCGTATGATACATATAAAAAGTCATCACAGGGAAAAACACATAACTTGTCATCTGCAAAATAGGTATAAGAGAAAGATATGGTCAAAAGTTTTTCTTTTTTTTCTGGAAAATTTTTAAACATAATTGATATCCAATCTATAAATTAATCATTGGAAATGAATATTTGTGCTATATTTCACCAGTTTATGACAAATATAGCACTGTTCTCACTCGATAACACACTTACATGTACATGTAAAATTTTAAGAGTGGTCAGTACTCTAACATACTCTAATTAGTAGCCCTAGGACTGTCAAGTCCTATAAGATAAGCCTTCATTGGTTCAAATCGTTTGCTTTCAAAGTTTTTTATCGGATATTTATTTTTACTATTAATACTGAACCACAAAGTCTTATCAGAAGTTGCCATTTTCTCGTAGCAAGTTCCCAACAAATTTTTGAGGAGAACTTTGAATAGTTATTTGACAATGTTTTCAACAGTCTTGAGATTATTTTTGTCATTATTATTATAGATAAACGTCTCAAATATTTACAAACATTGTTTACCGAATCATATGGTAGAGCTATACCTATTTTGAAACAGATTTTCAGCCGTCACCCCCTCCTATTAGACTGTCAAGCAGGTCACGTATGAGACGTTCCGCAGTCTTTCTGAGTGCTACGAGAAAACAGTGACTTCCGAGAAGACTTCGTGGTTTAGCATTATCCAATAAAAACCCATGTTGAAACCAAAATAATTGAACCAACGAGGGCTTATATTATAGGACTGTCATACATCTAAGACTCACGTTAATTGTTTTAAAAGATAATTCATTCCGAAGTTTTCTGATTGCTCATCACTTTCAATTATTAATGTAACAGAGACAAATAGTGAATGCTGCCTCTGAGGGGACTTGAACCTGGGACCCATGGTTTACAAGTCAGTCAGGTGTCAGCCTCCACAGATCAAGCAAAGGGGAAACACCCACAAGCTCACCCTACATGTACATGTAGTAGTAGTAGTGCATTGTACATGTTTAGGAACACCAAATGTATTAGACTTGTTTATATGTATCAATTTCATATTCGAATAAATACTGTTTAAACCAACTAACACTGCCACATTAACATAACAAACGAGTGAGAAAGTGTGACGAGATAAAAATGACCTTCAGTTTAGTGTCCCAGTGCTAATTATCTTGCATTATAACTGTGCAAGTAGAATGCGCAATAAAAACGCAAAGTCATACAAGTGTATTACTCGATATTGCCTTTAAACAGCGCCGAGGAAATTACAGCTTTTGAAATATTTGCCATGATAAAATGGTCAGTATATATCCGTGTTGATTCTTATGCAATACTTCATAAAAAAACCCTGTTTATCAGTGTTTATATAAGTCTCGCACGTACACTTCAAAACTTGTCTCAAAGAACATTTAAACAAAAACGTCCTACCCGTATCACTTCTAACTGCCAGCTTCCCATGGCTGCAACTCGAAAGTATAATAATACACTAAAATATGACGATAAACTAATTATTAATTTTACAATGAACCTACAGCATGTTTAAGTAATCGACTGCTACTTGACCGGATGTACATTTATGATATGTAAGATTTAAACTCGGAATCGTTGTCTTTGAACGGTAAATACGGAACGTACGTTCATGATTCATCGTTTTGGAAAACGACAACGAAGGCGAAAACGCTGATTACAATAGGCCTACATTCACATACAGATGTAAATAAACGGGATCAGGTCATTATTCCGACATTCCATTTCTCCGACAACCTGATTATTCCGACAACCTTGCAATTTTAACGGGGCTTATATTTTCGCGACTATGCTAACCGTTATATCAGAAGGTATATTAACAGGTGACCGCGATATTTTTTTTCCAAATTAAATTGCATTACACCAATGTTAGTTATTTTTCAGGTTTTGTTTATACTGTTTGAAAGTTGACATAGATCTAGTTCTGTTCAACTCGTCGAGTAATTATTATGAATGTAATCTTACGTGAAACAAACAATCTGACAAACAGTAAACCGACATCCAAACGGAGGTGTTCAAGCTGCAGACTGATCAATACAGTAATAGGTCAAAAATGTTTCCCCATTAATGAATTTGACTATATAACCTTAGTAATTCTGCTGTTTTTTTATTTTATCCTCTGAATTTGGGAGATGTCCAAAATTGAAGAAAAATGGCAAGTTTAAATCTGGAAATCTGGGACTAATTCTGATAATAGTTTTGTTAGTTTACATCCATTAGATTACTTAGGTAACGATAATTTTATTTTGGCGTTTATGAATTACATCACAGATCCGTTTATTATCTTTGTAATAAACTTCTAAATGATCTCGCTAGAATGTTACTCTCATGAAGAATAATGTATTTCCCCCTGAAATAATAAATAGATTGCATTTGGAATTTCTGCTAATTGAGTACCAAAACCTCAACATATGAAGTTTTGTTAAAATTGGTGAACAGGTAGTTGGCAAATTCTTGAAAATTAAAGTTATTGAAAAAAAATCCATTTCATCCTTGGAGCATAAACATCTAAATCCTAGACCCTTTCGCCAACATTTCTGTCGTCATCGTCATCATTATCATCATCATCATCATCATCATCATCACCATCATCATCATCGATGTACATTTATGGAAAAAATAAAACTAACATTAACTCAAAGTTAAGATAAAAAATACATCATCATTACTCGGTATTAAACTGCTCTCCGTCTTGCTCATACACGTTACCAGTCTTTTAAACGTGACGTTACTTCCGATGACGTAACAGTAGCATCAATTTCCCGTAACAACGTTAGTTTTGGGGAACGGCAACGCAACAGGCTTTAGAGCTGAGAAAAGTAAAGAAAGATTTTGGTGTAAAAGCTTGAATAATGGGTAAGTTTGTTTCGACCTCAGACTCGGAGAATCCAGATCTGTTGCAGTGCATGTTTAGAATTTTCTAACAATGGCGGATTTAATGGGGGCATAAAGGGCGCACGCCCTACCCTTTGGACGTCAAATTAACTCAATACGAACTGCACAATTTTTTTCAGTATTCCGGCAGTGGTAATCACCGTGAAGTTGGCATTAAAACCTATATATTTTTAATAAGAAATTGGAAAAATGATAAAAATAATTCACAGAAATTTACAAATATTATACCTCACCTTCCCTATACCTTGAAATTATGGATCCACCCTGTCTTTGTATATTTTGGATTTTAGGACTTTTGACTACACTTTTATTTCAGTTTCTCTCTAAAGTGTTTGTCCTACATAACTGAAATAAATTTTCGATTGTGTTTTCTCAGCATGTATGCACATGAACATTGAAAATTATTTGTAAACAAAATTTGTACGATTTTCCCTTGTGTTATGAACAGCTATAAAAGATCTTAAAATTTATTCATCGCCTGTTCCCAAGTCAATGTATTCTGATTCGCGTCGTTGGATCGGAAAACCTTGACTTGGAAAGATGATTATCTGATGATATCCAATTCCTTTACATTGAATGAACGCACCATTTTCACGCGTACGGCAACTTGTCCCCCTAAAAATATTACGACCCCTCTTTGAAAATTCCTGGATCCGCCCCTGTGAAAAAAAGCACATTTTGCCACTTTATTTACGTAAGGAGGGTGCTTTTCCCCCGGCTACATTATAATTTACTTTTCTCCATCATCTGGAAAAAAAGCACTACGGACATCCGTAATACATTAGCAGTGGCGGATTCAAATTGGGGGGGGGGGGGGGGGTGTAAAGGGCGTATGCGCCCCTTTTGGACATCAAAGTACACTGTATGTGCAGTTAAAATCAACTCGAAAACCCAGAAGTTAATAATGTTTCAAACCTATATATTGTTTTGAATAAAATTAATAAAAATAAATTACCAAAATTATACACTCTTTGTTCCCACTAACTTGAAATCCTGGATCCACCGTGATTTTGTCTGTATACGTAGGATTTTATTACTTTTGACTACAGTTTGTTTCATTTCAGTTTATCTCTAAAAGGTGTTTGCCCTAGGTATCGGTAAAGAAATTTTCCGGTTTGCATTGAATCAAAATTTATACGAATTTTTCTTTGTGCTATTAACATGTAAAGATCTGAAAATTGATTCATTGATGATATCCAATTCTTTACATAGAATGAACGCACTATTTACACGCGTACGGAGTCATGCCCCCCCAAAAAAAACTAACTTTAAGTCTCCTCTTTAAAATAAATTCCTGGATCAGCCCCTGCTGCCTTGTGAAAATTAAAAGATATTCGTTTTCCAACAGGATACTTATTCTTGAAAAATTATTGAACCGAATCCTTGCTTATAAATTTTCTGTAGGATATTGTGACTCGACTTCTCATAGAGGATGGGGGGGGGGGGGGGGGGGGGGGGGGGGGCTTGCCTCCGTTGCTACGGCCACGGGTAGTTCAGAGTGTTGTCAGTCCCTCAGAGAATGGCATTGCAAATGGCTTTGTTGTATATTAGAACAAGCAATAAAATAACCGCTGAATAATATCAAACAAGGAATGGGGTAGGTGGTAACGAGTTGTTAAAAGGCGGTCACTACAAAGCAGAAGTAGAGTTTGAATTTTGAATGGTGTTTTGAGCCACATTCGACAATTTTTTAGTTATATGGTGGTGGTCAGTTTTTCATTTGGAGTGGAGAACTTGGTTACAATGTATCTGGGAAGAGACCACCGGCCTTCCGCAAGTAAACTGGAAAAACTCTCACAATTCCTCATCAAAAACAGATTAACATCTATTATACAAAACTCTTTTGTATACAAAAATGGAAATCGCAGATATAAATATTTAGTGTTAGGTCATGAAGAACATTATTTTGTGAAGGAAAACTCTTGATTCCAATAACAAGTACACTGAAGACGATATTATCAAGATGCTGGGGTTTCTAGTAGACAACATCTTCCTGGTTTTTGCGGGAAAAGTTTTCCAGCAAATTGTCGGCATTCCAATGGGTACCAATTGTGCACCTCTCTTGGCTGACATATCTTGTAATTCATATGAAGCGGAATTTATACAATCTCTGTTCTCCAAAAGGAAACAAACAGTTAGCATCTCAGTTCAATTTTACTTACAGGTATATCGACGATGTTCTGTCCATAAATAATTCGGAATTTCAGAATTACCTCGGCCAGATGAATCCTGTTGAGCTAGAAATCAATCCGACGACAGAGAGTAACACATCTGCTTCTTACCTAGATTTACTCCTTTCGATTGGAAAGGACGGTCAACTTCATACATCCCTTATGACAAACGCAACGATTTCAATTTACATATCACGAACTTCCCGATTCTAAGAAGTAATATTCCATCTTCTCCTGCCTATGGCGTTTTCATTTCACAACTTATACGTTATGCCAGGCATGCTCTTCTTGTGAATGTTTTATTCTGAGAGCAAAACGACTAGCCAATAAACTACTTACACAAGGTTACGTTTTTAAACGCATGGAGTCGTCGTTTAAGAAGTTTTATGGTCGATACGGGGATCTTGTTAAACATTATGAAGTCCCCCCTCTCAGAAATATTAGATATTATTCTGGAGCACGGCTACAGACAGTGACTCCCTTTCACCAATCGTGCTTTTTACCGCACTTGACCTTATCACCAAACTTGACCTTTTCACCGAATTTGACTAGAAAGGTTTCCATGGAACGTTTGCGACAGGTGTGGCATGCCAGCAGAAGACGCTGACTCCTTCCAGACGCCTGGTTTTATCCCGTTTGGGATTCGCAATTGTTCTTCATGTTGAGACCATTTACACATCTAATTCGTCGTGTTATAATGGACTTGAGTTTTGATTATCGATTGATACTTCTTAAATTTTACTTTTCATTGGAAGGGAGGTAACTCGTCTTTCCTTTTCAAAATTACCATCTTTATAAAACGCTATGGATAAGTAGGCCTAATTTTACTTGTAAGAATATTTTTTTAATTGTGAGAATATTTTTTTGGCTTCAACTTTTCATAAGAGTTGTCGTTTTTTTAATGGACTCCAAGCGTACCATCTCGAATCCAAATAGGAGTCAATAGGAAAGGTCAATCGCAATGTTGTAATCTCAATTAACTTTTGCTCAATTCTTTCTCATTAATTTATGAAATAAAATAAAATTTGCGCGATTTCATACGTATCATGACTAACTCTGATGGGGGAGTTTAGAGTGGGAAATTGTTGCAGAACTGTATCAAAGATTGATCTACGTGAGTTAATGCGATGAAATAAACAAAAATGGTTTTCCATAACTAAATGATGAATGATTTCTCACTTAATGCAGCGACATGTTACGTAATTCAGGTGTAATCATAAATAATAAATGATCCCCACATTGATATGAACATTGTTGTACTTCGCAGAATAGTGAAATACAATATATCTAACCAACATTCCAATGTATTTTTTTCTGTGCATATTAATATTACAATTATTATATCTTGTTCAAGAAAAACGAATCGCATGCGATTGTCTCGGGCGGGATAAACCTCTTCAAGGTTCCTTCACATACACGCACATATACGTGCGCGAACGCATACATGCACACAAACACACACAGACCACATACACACGCAACGTACGTACATATAAACACACTCAACACACACACACACACACACACACACACACACACACACACCTACACACACACACACACACACACACACACACACACACACACACACTATGTCAACTACACACGTTTTCAAAGTAAAACATGTTTACACTTTTTGATTTACTAGGGGTTATATAAAAATGATAACTTTTAGGTATAACCGCTGATAAATCAAAATGTGAAAACATGATGTAGGGCCTATACTGAAAAGGTTCACATAGTTTGAAGTTTAATTGATGCCATGATACTGATTTATCATTTCAAGTCCTAGCTATACAATTTTCGAGATACTTGCTATACAATAACTATAACCTACATTCTAATGGTGGCATTTTGGGGAGTTCTTTTTCAGTTAGCCCATTGTTGCATGGGATTTCTTCATTTTATTCAATTTATTGATTATATCTTTTACCAATAATCAATAACTCTTAATTTTCTTCTGTTCAAAATTTTATATCAAGTCGATTACGTAATGCAAATGTTCGTTTGAAGATATTTATGTAAATCAATTCTGTTAATCTTTTATAAAAATGTTCAAAGTCATGATTTATTCAGTCGGTATTCGGCTCTTTTCTCTGATCTTTTGAGGCAACACCACTTTGTAATTCTTCGTTTTTTCTATTGCGGCCGGTTCACCTGTGACTGTAAAAAGTTAGTCTGTTCTCTCTGATTATATATTAACCTTGTTTGCGAACATCACATTTCGCTGTCTGGGACCCGTTTTGTCAAGAAGTCGTAAGTCTATTTGATCTTAGGACCGTTTTATCAACACTACCCTTATTCAAGTCTTAAGGTGTAAATAAGATCTTGGTTGTTTAAGAATGCTAAAACCTCCTACATTTACGAACATGAATTATAACACATACAAAAATAACCTAGGTCTACGCACTGTCTCTGGATAGTCACAAAGACATGACCTGGTTTGGATGTAAGTCACAAGTCGTAATACTGTGTAAAACGATAGCAAGTCTAGGACTTTGGACCTTTCGTAAAACGGGTCCCTGGAATGTAGAATTATTTGATACGGGTTGTCCGAGCCATCTATATAGACTGTGGCCAGGGTTTGTACCTTTGTATTTTGTTCGTATTACTCTACTGACTCGACGGTGAGTCAGGTGACCCGCAGGCGACAGATGGTGTTCACTTTTCAATGACACCTGATCTCACTTTGGCTTTTCCAGAAGTCTATGTTAAATTTTACCATTCATCGTGTGAGTCCACTTTCCACCGTTTGTGTTTCGTCATACGGACTTTGGTCTCAGTGGATGATTTTGTGTAATTTTTATATTTTGTTGCTGTATTTTGTTTTCGAGTTTGACCAATAAACATTCACCCCTTACTGTATTTAATTTGTTGTTTAGTCAAACAAATATTTCTCCTTACAGTATTTTTTCATGTCTGTCGTATTCAACCAACAAATATTTGTTCTTTGCAGTATTTATTTTGTATCTTTCTTTTTTGTTGTTTCATTAGACCAAAAATATCAGTCCTTACAGTATTTATTTTGTTGTTTCATTTCTGTCAAATTAGACTTGTAAACATCAGTCCGCACATTATACATTTTGTTGTGTCATGTCTGTCGAACCAACTAACATTAGTCCTTACAGTATTTATTTTGTTGTTTTATAATGCCTGTTTATTATTTGGTGGCTCCCTTTTTTGTTGCTACATTAGAGCAACAAACTTTTATCCTTACAGTATTTTGTTGTTGTTTTAATCCTGTCGAATTAGAACAACAAACATTCGTCCTTGTAGTATTTATTTTGTATCTTTCTATTCTGTTGTTTCATTATACCAACAAACATTAGTCCCAAAAGTATTTATTGTGTTGTTTCGTGTCTATCGAATTAGACCGACAGACATTAGTCCTTACAGTATTTTGTTGTGTCATGCCCATTGAATTAGAACAACAAACATTCGTCCTTGCAGTATTTATTTTGTATCATTCTTTTTTGTTGCTTCATCAGACCAACATACATTAGTCCTTTCAGTATTTTTGGTATTTTCCTATTTTGTTCTTTCATGTCTGTCGAAGTAAAACAACAAACATTAGTCCTAAAAGTATTTATTTTGTTGTTTCGTGTCTGTCGAATTGGACCAACAAACATTAGTAATTTAAAGTATTCATTTTGTTTAATTTCATATCTGCTGAATTAGACAAAAAGACATTAGTCCTTACAGTATTTTGTTTTTTTTTCTTGTCTGTCGAATTAGAATAGACCTGGCAGTATTTATTTTATATCTTTCTAATTTGTTGTTCCATTCAACAATCATCAGTCCTTACATTATATATTTTGTTGTTTCATGTTTGTCGAAATAGACCAACAAACAATAGTCCTAAAAGTAGTTATTTGGTTTTTCCTGTCGGTCGAAGGAGACCAACAAACAATAGTCCTAAAAGTAGTTATTTTGGTGTTTCCTGTCTGTCGAAGTAGACCAGCAAACATTAGTCTTTACAGTAAATGTATATATTTTGTTCTTTAATGCATGTCGAATTAGACCAACATTTACAAACATTAGTCCTAGAAGTAGATATTTTGGTGTTTTCTGTCTGTCGACGAAGTAGACCAACAAACATTAGTTCTTACAGTATTATTTTGTTCTTTCATGCCTGTCGAATTAGACCAACAAACACCAGCCCTTACAGTATTTATTTTATTGTTTGGTGTCTGTCGAATTAGACCATCAAACATTGGTCATTGATATATTTATTTTGTTGTATTTCATGTCTGTTGAATTAGACCAACAAACACTAGTCCATACAGTATGTTTTGTTTGTTTTGTGTCTGTCGAATTAGACCAACAAAGATTAGTCATAAATGTATTTATTTTAATGTATTTCCTATCTGTTGAATTAGACCAACAAACACAAGTCCATACAGTATTTTGTTGTTGTTTTGTGTCTGTCGAATTAGACCATCAAACATTGGTCATTAATATATTTATTTTGTTGTATTTCATGTCTGTTGAATTAGAGAAACAAACACTAGTCCATTCAGTATTTTGTTGTTGTTTTGTGTCTGTCGAATTAGACCAAAAAGATTAGTCATAAATGTATTTATTTTAATGTATTTCATATCTGTTGAATTAGACCAACAAACACCAACCCTTACAGTATTTATTTTGTTATTTTGTGTCTATCGAATTAGACCATCAAACATTGGTCATTAATGTATTTATTTTGTTGTATTTCATATCTGTTGAATTAGACCAACAAACACCAACCCTTACAGTATTTATGTTGTCGTTTTGTGTCTGTCGAATTAGACCAACAAAGATTAGTCATAAATGTATTTATTTTAATGTATTTCATATCTGTTGAATTAGACCAACAAACACCAGTCTATACAGTATTTTTTATTGTTTTGTGGCTGTCGAATTAGACCAACAAAGATTAGTTATAAATGTATTTATTTTAATGTATTTCATCTATTGGATTAGACCAACAAACACCAGTCCTTACAGTATTTGTTTTTGTTATTTTGTGTCTATCGAATTAGACCATCAAACATTGGTCATTAATATATTTATTTTCATGTATTTCATATCTGTTGAATTAGACCAACAAACACCAACCCTTACAGTATTTATGTTGTCGAATTGTGTCTGTCGAATTAGACCAACAAAGATTAGTCATAAATGTATTTATTTTAATGTATTTCATATCTGTTGAATTAGACCAACAAACACCAGTCCTTACAGTATTTTTTGTTGTTTTGTGTCTATCGAATTAGACCATCAAACATTGGTCATTAATATATTTATTTGAATGTATTTCATATATGTTGAATTAGACCAACAAACACCAGTCCCTACAGTATTTATTTTATTGTTTCATTTCTGTTGACTTAGACAAACATATATAAGATCTCCTAGTACTTATTTCGTTGTTTTTCATGCCTATCGAAATAGACCAACAAACACTTAGTCCATACAAGTATTTTGTTGTTTTATGCCCGTTGAATTAGAACAACAAACATTAGTCCTTACAGTATTTTGTTGTTTCATGCCCGTTGAATTAGAACAACAACCATTCGTCCTTGCAGTATTTATTTTGTATTCTTCTATTTTGTTGCTTCATTAGACCAACATACATTAGTCCTTACAGTATTTTTGGTATCTTACTATTTTGTTGTACGTAGATTCCACCAATGGTATACATTTACGTGTTTAATACAAAATCACGATACCCAGCGAACACACATTCAGCAAATGTGGTCTATTCCAAAAGAATACATCAGAAACATGCACAGTAGGGTATGTATGTATTGCATCTTCAAACAATACAATCCGTCACTTTCCTGTTCCGTATTTTATTTTTGTCCCGGACACTGGGTTATATAGTTTCCATTGTAGAAATACTATTTGTTTTGTCATATTAACATTTGACACTATAATAGTACATGGTATTAACAACACCAACTAATACCGTTTTCCTTTTTAAGGATTCCTTTACAGTATGATAGATGGCACAATTGATTGTTGTCCTGAAATAACAATTTTATCATAATTATGCATCATTCATGATCAGATGGCAAATGTTTTATGCATTGATGATTATATATCATTTAATACGACCATATAAGAAAAGACAAATTTTGAATAATTTAACCCTTCACACCTAAGTATCTTTTTATTGTTTAGACCAGTCTATACAATAAGATCAGTCCATTATGACCTGTAGGGTTAAATTAATACAGATGGTCCATTTTGCTTTACAATAGAACGATTGAAATATTCCTAAATGTTAACTTATTGTTGTATACCAAACAGTGAACGGAACTCTTAATACTTAACAATGAATATATAAAAGGGAAATACTATATGCATGTACCTGGAAATTTTTGCTCTCGTTTAATGTTTCGCCATATGGCGAATTTAAAATGAAAGCGAAATTTTCAAGGTAAATAAATGAAGCACTGTGAAACATGCCATCCTTGAGACTTTGGTAATTTAGGGCGAATTTAAGACGAAGTGAATATGCTTCTATCGTAAAATGGAGAAAATAACCATGAGCGTAATTATCAATGTACAGTCGTAGATGTATTCATTAATCAACAAAAGTTGCTCAAATGCATTTAAAATAAATGAACATAGTTGTATAGTTTCATTGTACAATTCAATATATACATGTAATTGCTAAAAATCTATACTTTGTTTTGTGTGTGTATCATAATTTTCAATATTTTGTAAAAGAACAAGAATTAACACATCTGTTTTGGGACTTCAACAGATGTTAACATCACTATATGTATAGTTCTATAGTGGAAAACCTCGGAAAAATTAAAATCAATGGAAAAATTCAGATGAGCCTAGTTTGATAAAGCATTTTTGTCAATAGCTTACTGAACGATACTTGTTTAAAACCCATTCAGACTTAGAACAGACATCTGAAACCAAATAGATTTTCTATTGAGTATGATTTCGATTCTCTATTGTTGTTTAACTGGGATAAATAAGTTTATTCTCTCTAAAGATATGAAAAAATAGTCTGATTGTCGAAGTAATCGATATTTATCGATGATGCCTCTCCCTTGTAGCAGTGTGATTGTACTGAGTGTGCTTATGTCAACACATACACGCGTGCTTGTATACAAACACACACACGCATATACACTATTCAATGAGTGCCTCATACTTTTGAGGATAAATTTGTTAATACAAAAATCAGAGGCATAATTATACAACACATGCATTAAACATGTCTCTGACAAAATGCTTAGTTGGTGACCAAATTGCTAAAAAATATTGAAAAACCCTTTGGCGAATAAATCGAAGTCGTGATTAATTTGTGTGTAAAATTGAGTTACACAAAGGCAAATGACATATAATCTTTCATATCATACTTTATGTCCTAAGTATTGTTTGATATCAATATCATATTTTTATTCATACTATACCTTAAATAAGGTAAAATAACTTTTGACTTGAACCCATCGGTTAATTTCGTATACTTTAGTTGGATTACTATTTGTTAGGTGAAGAATTAGATTGATAGATTGGACATTACGCAATTATAGCATACATGAACGTATATAAAACGTGAGATGGTTGAGATAACGAAATACATTCATCGAATAATTTCAATGGCGTCCTTGTTCCTAATGATCAAAAGTGCACTTGATAACTCCACAAATGTCTTTCTTCTTTGTTGATAATGAAAAAAAAAAGTTTTAGAAATCTATACATTTTTTCCTATACTTTGAATTGAAAACGACCGGAATTTAGTCTAAAAGCATAATGCAGATTTGTCATTGCCGTGTCATACACGGTAATTAGTTTTACCAATATTGTTGCGTTCACGAACAAACTCGACACGAATCATACTAATTCAACCGCAGTAGGTAAGAGGAAAGTGGAAAATACAAAGATTTAAAAAAAAATTGGAATATTTTGAGTTGAACAGATTCTAAAGCTCAACGATACACTGTAATATAGTACTACATAGTTTAGAAAGAAAAATAATTTGAAAGATTAATTTAGTCTAAAATGATACTGACTTTTATACAGAAATAATTTACATTAATTAAATTAAACGTCCGATACTTTAATTTGTCAAATAATTGTTACGGTAATATTTACTAATACATCGACGATAAATAAAATTTACTTACTAATTTTTTTATGAATTCCCACATAGCGTAATAGATAAGTATTATTTATACGTCATCATTGGCAAAAGATATAAAAAATGAAAATAAATTTATATTAATAAATATAAGCCAATAAAAGTTAAATATTAATATAAACAAATAGGAAAGATTATTTATGAATAAAGAGATGAATAATTATTTGTAGATAAAAGCAATAAAAAGTTCTATACATGTATGACGTCACAAACGATGTTGAAATTTGGTGTATGAAACATTACCGCATTTGTGAAAATATTAAATCATTATAATAATAGTTACAATATTTTGATAATAAAATGTTTTTGTGTTCGGAAATATTTTTAATTATGTAAAATATTTTATTTAAAGTCTTTTATGCAAAATGTTTTATGTGAAATATTTCAAGTGAAATGTTTTATATGACATATTTCATTTGAAATGTTTTAAGCGAAATGTTTCACGTAAAAAAGTTTTGCGAAATGTTCCATGTGAAATATTTTATGCGAAATGTTTTTATGGTAAATGTTTTATGCGAAAAGTTTATGTGAAAAACTTGTGCGAAATGTTTCATGTGAAATGTTTTAATATGTGAAATGTGTTTATGCGAAATGTTTAATATGAAAAAGTTTTGCTACATGTTTGTTGTGAAATAATTTTTGGGAAATGTTTCCAATATGTGAAATGTTTCATATGAAATATTTGATGCATGCCATGACACGGTAATGTCATACATGTATATCCAATGCATAATATATATATATAAATATAAATATATATAATATGTAGTCTTTAACTCATAACATTCCAGAATCAGTAAAAAAAAAATCTACAAATTATACGAAGTTGAAAGAAGTATTAAAATCCAATTATAATATTGATTAATTAAAAATTACTACTACTACTACCACTACTACTACTACTACTACTACTACTACTACTACTACTACTACTACTACTACTACTACTATTACTACTCACAGCAATAACAATGATATAAGATGAAAAGACTTCATTATACATTTTTTTTCAGCCGGTGTCAACTCTTAATATAATCCACTTTGTTGTTTGTTTGCGTGTGAACTATCCGTGGTAACCAGAAATTGTTTACTCTGGCTAATGGTTAATTATGTCAAGCTATTTGTAAAGTACTTTCTCGCTGTGTATGTTTATTTAGAGACAAAACGTTTGAAACGTAGCACTGAGCAGTAGTTTAAAGAAACTTCTCGAAGCGGACTGTGAGACATTTTCAGAAAATTTCTCAAACTTTAGAACGAATAAGAAAAATCCCAATTATGAAATCAGATTCTTATCATTTTCAAAAGCATAAATACATATAAGACCGCGTTACTTGATATTAAACCAATATACTTTTTATAGAATACCAGTTTTTTTTAAATGTACAGAAATAGATCTTTAAATAACACGTCACAAGTATACTTTGTATATATCAAGGCTACTGCTAAGACGAGGGTATCATTGACGATAAATAATTACGAGAGGAATCACGAAATTGTCCCTCAAACCCACTTAAAAAATTCAATTTGTTTAAAAAGCACAGTGTTCTATTGACAACTGGGTGTCGCCTTTCACTCTCACCTTGGCAACTGACAGCTATTTATTGATAATTGTCTTTTGCAACTCGTATCATGAAAAGACCATCGAGTCAGTTTTTTTCTCTATTTTTAATCTCATATATCTGTAAATATTTAATTGCTCCATTTTCTCTGTGAACACTTCAGATCGCCTTCGGTCTTTTAGACAGGACTGGACACGTTCTGGAACTTATTACACGTACAAACTTTGTTTCAAATTTGGTTTGATGTTATCATTATTACTTAGACATACTTTTAGCGATCTCCAATTATTACAATCAAAGATATTATTTTTCAAAGATACATATATATGAACGTAAAGCATGTTCTTACGTGTTTTCTGAGCTGGATGCTTATTTTATTTTTATTAAAACTTTTCACGATTACTGTGGTCAAAATAATCTGTACAGAAATACTTTGTGGTATTTATCGTTTAAAACAACGTTTCTTTCTGATTTATTTTAACAAAATCTACAGGTAAAATATGAAAATATGCAAATTACCTTCGGCAAAACGGTAGTTACATTACTGATGTTCTGGCTGTTGCATTCCCCCATACATTATATGGAAGCATTTAGGTGTCATGAATGCCATTTTAAATGATGTTATACAGAAGCCCAGAGGTGGCATCATGTGACACAGCTGAGATAGCTCGATTAAATCAGCTATGCCAACATCTTGCCTGGTCTGAGCCCAGAATTGTCAGGACATTATCGGTACATGTATCCCTGAAAAGGAAATTGTATATTACAGTACGTGGCGCAAAACAAAATTTAGTAAAAAAATTCTTCATATGCACATGGCTAGAGAGTATCTACATTGATAAACAGCAATATAATCGCCCTTGCTTAAAAATGATTATTGAACGACAAATTGAACGGACAAAATGATTAACATAAGACATGTTGCATTTTACAGTGCATTAGTTAACATTTATTCTACGTTTACATCACTAACACTTAACTACCTGAGCTGACGGTCACCATCAATATTAAACAGAACGGGGTCGATATAACACAAAAATGGACTGAGAGCAGAACATACCAAAATCAATGCGGCTTTGTGCCGATTACAATGAGAATCACATGCTCAATGCATAGCTCGCTCATTAAATCAATTTTTACTAAAATGTCTACTCTCTAAAGTAAATACAATAGTTTGCTTTGGATTCTATCCCAAAAACATATTTACATTTCTACATAATATATATACAACACGATGTAAGTACAATACAATGTATGTACATGTCACCTTGACGTTCACACAAAGTCTCGAAATGACAATTTCTAAAACTACCCGTGGGGTCTGTCAGCGGTTACATAAAAGAAGAAGAAGAAGAAGAAGAAGGATCAAATTGCAAATTTTCGAACGATATATTGACTAAAATTTTAATTAATGCATTATTAGGCCAAGTGTTGGTATAAACTTTGATATAAATGGGATTTTAGTTTTCAATGTGTTACATAGTTGTATCTTGGAAAGAAAGATTTTTTCTAGAGATATATATAAATAAATGTCGGTGACATCCAGATGTAATTACCACATTTCCATATTAATTATAAAGTATCAAAGGAGTCTTTCAACTTTTGTTTGTTTAGTGCTGGTCGAACTAAAAAAAACGCTTAATCAATAACATTAACATGTGGTAAAATGGATGTATTATTAGCTGTATTGACGAGTCGCCCTTTTTTCAGAAAACGGCATATATAGAATTTCACACCGGTTTATTTATGTGACGTCATACAGTGTGTTTCAATAATTCGATAAATTCTGGCGCAGTTGTCGGAATCAACGGTTTGCTATAATAAGCATTTCTTTTGTGGCTTTTGGTTTGATTTAGATCATTTGATATATCTAATACGGAGAACATTTCATATATATTTTTGGTAATTAATTTGCTATGAACTCGAAGCAAAGACTCAAATTATTGAATGCATTAAGGTAATGTTTAAGATAACGAAAAGTTACAAAAATTATACATAAGAATAATGATAATAAAGTAATCTAAATGCGCATTGACATAATAAAAAAAATTTAAATTTTGTAATAATATCTCAGGAATAAGATAAAACGACAGATAGACAGACAGACAGACAGATAGACAGACAGATAGATAGATAGATAGATAGATAGATAGATAGATAGATAGATAGATAGATAGATACGTACATAGATAACTATATAAAGTCTGGATATTTAGATAGATAGATGGATAATGGATACATACATACATACATATATATACACACGCACACATACATACATACATACATTCATACATACATACATATGTGCTTGACAATATATTCTTATCCATGATTTCAAAAGACTTCAAAAAAATTCAAGCTTTATCAAGAAGTTTGAGAAAAATAAAATATACTGAAATGTCTATACTTACATTGATAAAAATTTATTGTTCTCAGTAAGTGTAAAAGCAAGAAATGTGAAAATTGTACTTACATGTGTCTACGATGAGATTTCATTCTGCTAACGGTGTAAAAGGGTATATAAAATGGCAAAT